>OY856187.1:269674695-269719695 GCA_963693315.1 Diogma glabrata | reverse complement strand
ATCTTTTTTTCAATTACACCGTTTTTTTCTTATGTTACACCGTTAAAAATTATTTCAAAAATTAACAGTGTACATTTTTAAAAACTTTGTTTTAATACCTATTCAACGACATATCATTTATGAAAATCGATTCAGTAGTTTTTCTACAATCGCTCGTCAAAATGCACTCACATCACAAAATAACAAAAAATTGAGGGCACCCTGTGAAGACCCCTGGTCGAAAAAAAAAATTCTAAGAGAACTTGTATTTTTTATTTATGAAAGACTATCTATAAACAAAAAATAATCAAAATTAAAAGGGGTCAAGTCAAAATTTCCCAAAAATTTGCTGAACTTGCGTGAAATTGCTCATATATATATATATATATATATATATATATATATATATATATATATATATATAATATATATATATATATATATATATATATATATATATATATATATATATATATATATATATATATATATATATATATTATATATATATATATATATATATATATATATATATATATATATTATATATATATATATATATATATATATATATATATATATATATTATATATATATATATATATATATATATATATATATATATTTTTTTTTTTTTTAATAAAATGTGTTGTGTAGTAGGAATTACAATATGTGTCACAATAACACATAAAAACCTTTAAGGACCAAGGTCCCACCAACAACCTACGTTCAAAGATGTTGATGGACGTAAATCTTTCTTTTTTTGTTTTTTTATATTTTTGGTTAAAGAATGGATAACTAAACAAAAAATCCTATCACTGACAAAATATGACATAGGCCAATATTTTATGATAGAATAGAGAAAATATAAAGTAAATTAAAAGTAAATAGCAAATTTTTACAAAAATTTGCTGAAACAAACAAAACTGTAGTTTGCCAATAATCCAGCCGGTTGCATATTCCTTGATCCTGTGACGCTCCATCTTTCTTGAAGATTAAACCCACACATAGTTATATGAAGGCTCGTTTCCTCAAGGAAGCAATAGCGTCTCATCATCAAGGATTATTTCACAGCTAAGACTGAGGGTGCTACCGTTGACTGAATACAGTTCATCCGCCACCACCCCTAAGATGTCACCTTGGCTAGTGATATCTCACTGCTATTGCCAGTGGTATGTGATATCTCACGTTAACTCGTATGTCAATAGCAGGGACTGGAGTACGCGGGGTTGTCACACCCGTAGATCAAAAATAAAAAAATATTCAAAACAATAAAAACTGATCCCTCCATGCGGGATAATATATATATATATATATATATAATATATATATATATATATATATATATATATATATATATATATATATATATATATATATATATATATATATATATATATATATAATATATATATATATATATATAGATATATATATATATATATATATATATATATATATATATATATATATATATATATATATATATATATATATATATATATATATGTATATATATATATATATATATATATATATATATATATATATATATATATATATATATATATATATATATATATATATGTATATATATATATATATCAGGGTTGTTCCTTTACGCGTAATCTAAAATAGATTACATTACATGTAATCTATGTAATGTAATCTATGTCATCTATGTAAATTTGGCGTAATCTATTAATTTTGATTTAAGAAGAAATATGTGGAAATATTATATTATCCCTACTGAAAATTTTTTCGCAAAAGACATGATCAATAATATTGTCAAAAACAAGATCTTGCGATCTTGAAAAAAGTTAATTTATTGCTTAACAATTTTAGAATTCACATATCAATTAAATAGATTACATTATAGTTTACATTATAGATTACACGAAAATATCTCGCGTAATTTACACGTAATCTATGCGTAATCTATACACGTAAAGTAATCTATTTTGTCTACGGCACAACCCTGATATATATATATATATATATATATATATATATATATATTATATATATATATATATATATATATATATATATATATATATATAATCTATATATATATATATATATATATATATATATATATATATATATATATATATATATATATATATATATATATATATATATATATATATATATATATATATATTTATATATATTTATTTATATATATATATATATATAATATATATATATATATATATATATATATATATATATATATATATATATATATATATATATAATATATATATATATATATATATATATATATATATATATATATATATATATATATATATATATATATATATATATATATATATATATAATATATATATATATATATATATATATATATATATATATATATATATATATATATATATAAATATATATATATATATATATATATATATATATATATATATATATATATATATATATATATATATACTATAATAGAAAAAATTGCATTTCCTACGCGAGACAAAAACGTTTTTCGTTCGAAAACATGTCTCACTCGAGCGCGTCTCGTGAACAAATGTTTACTCACGAAAAAACAATGTTTTCATCTTTTATAGGAAAATATACTATTCCAATAAAATTATTAGTTTTTCTACAATAATAAGACTTTATTAACTATCGAAAGCTTTAGAGATAGTTCATGCGATTGTCATCTGTCCGTGTGTGAGTGTATCTGTATGTTTTTGAAGAAGACATCTCAGAAACTGCTTGACCTATTGCCCCAAATTTGGTACACAGGTATTTAGGACATATCCTTTGACGTTGATTTTCAGGTCCGCAGGTCAATTGTAACCCGAGATATAGATATAGGTCAAGAGGTCCAAATACGCATATGTCTATATTTCTTTCTGTAAACACGATATCTCAGAAAATAATTGACCTATTGATCCTAAATCTGGAAAACCGGTATCTTAGGTCAACTCCTATTTTTTTGTGATATTTTGTTATATTCAGCAATGTACGATTATTTCTTTGGGCTTTCGATAGCTTCATATCTCGAGTTTACACCATTCTACAAGTTATAGAAGTACATAGTTTGAAATGATTTACATCATTTTACTAAACTTATATTATTTGGTCCCTATCATCTAATCATTCCATCTATTGCCACTTAAAATATTTTATAGAGAAATAGTCTATAGAATTTTGTTAAGTTAAAATAGCTATTTATGTACCAAGGGCGTTATGGAGGTTATTACGCCCGGAAAGCGACGTTAACCAGCCGGAAGGCCGAGGCCCGAGAGATGGATGTCGCTTGATGAGCGTAATATCCAGTAGCGCCAGTGGTGCATACAAGATTTAATGCTTCACTTAATAAGCTAAAACTAATAAAAACGATTTAAATTTTTCTCTATTTATATGCAAAAAATACAAATGAACTCTATTTTTTCAAATCAAAAAAAAAAAAATTATTTTTACATAAAAACAACTTTTTTAATAATGTGACTATAGTCTCGATATGATAATAAATAGTTTGATGTTTGAAATAATTAAATATTTTTTGTTTGTATGTTGCTATGTAATAGTTATTTAAGTATTAAGGGCAGTAAGAGTGTTTTACCGATTGAGGATATATGTTTTGAGATCGAGACGAAGTCGAGATCTCTAATATATCCGAAATCGGTAATACTCTTAATGCCCTTAACATTTTTTGCACGATCAATAAAAATTCAATTAAAATTATTTGAATAATAGAATTCATTTTTAAATTTTTATGTTTTAAATGCAATTTCTTAAAATTTCATATCAAAATAGTAAGCTTTGTTTGCGTTTCATCATAATTCTATAAGTTTTTTGTTGCAAAACTTATAGACTGAGAGCCAGTGATTGGCAGACTAACGGTATGTTAGCAAACTCCATATTGATGCTAGGTATAGTTTTTCTCCTGCCGTAGGTGAAATGGGAATTCACTATCCCCGTCGATGGTTCCTTTGGGCGTGTCCGCAAGTCAAAAAACGTAAAAATTGACTTTAAAAACGTCATTTCAGCATGTCTGCCGTTTTAATATCTTAAAGTCTACAATCTTTTTTTATTAAAAAATCCAATGGCAGAGACTCCGGTTCCTAGTATTTTTTTTAAATTTCAAAGTGTTAAAATTTCATGAAAATTTACTTTATTTCAGCAAAGCTGAAATTTGTATATGTTATTTACATTATTATTATACATATATATTTTAAGAAGCACACCCAGGGCGGTTCCAACATGCGGGCAGTCGCTATAAGGCCTTCTTTGTGTGAATGGGAATCAGTAGTCATACATTGTGAATAATTTTTATGAATGTTATAATTTAATAGTCTGTTAAGTAATAAAAATATAATTTCTTCTAGAGTTCAACAAAATTTTTTAATTTTCTTAATCATACGGAACAAATTAACAATTAACAAATTAACTGCGATGTAACCAAACATATGAATGTTTTAAGAGAGGCTGAGAAGAAAGATTTGATGTGCGGCGATAAACGAATTGAGGGAGTTGAATCTTTTAAATATTTGGGATCCATGCTTGATTCGAACAACAGCATACTAACAGATATAAAAGCTCGAATCGCTGCAGGTAATCGAACTTTCTACTCAATTAAGCCCCTCACCGTATGTATCAACTAACACCAAACTCAGGTTATACGAGACGTTGATTAGACCGGTGGTGATGTATGGGCCACAAACATAGACCCTTATACAAAATGACGTATCACATTTATCTGTATTTGAGCGCAAGATTCTACGCTACATATTTGGTCCACTTAAGACAGACAATGGAGAGTACAGAACGCGATATAACTTTGAGATCAGAGACCTTCCTGTGGGTCCAGATATAATAGGTTGCATCCGTTCCAATAGTATTGCTTGGTTTGGGCATGTTTTACGAGCCGATTTACAGTCTGGAATGATTAAAAAAATGTACGTTAGTACCCCAGGGAGTGGGCCACCGCCAGATAGACCACGACTGCAATGAGAGACGGACGTAATAAACGACCTTAAAAAATCGACTGCCATGGTAATTATGTCGCTGTTGCGAATGACCGTGGTGAATATTCGAAGCTGGTTAGCTTGGCAACGCTCCTAAATGGTGCATGAAAGCCACAATCAAAGCCCAACTTCATACATAGTACTATCACTGAAAGAAAAAATTCGTTCAACACAACCTCATTTTGGTTGTCCTAACCACCACAACCTTTAAAATTTGGTTGTCCTAATCTCCTCTATTGGTTAGTAAATTGGAATGAAAATAAAAAAATCCGAGCGGCAGGATGTAATTGATACTTTTAAAGAAGATACGGCATATTTAATAGAGTAATTTTTGAATGAAAAAATAAATTAAATGTTTTATGTGATAAAAATCCAAAATCCAATCGACTGTTATTATTATATCTTCTTAGATTCATAACTCATTAAATAATTATTAAATTTGTTAATTTAATAAAATGTTTTATTTTCTATCAACTTTTTTATAAAATATAAAAATCAAAACGGTTTCAGATATAAATATCTATCGTCAGTGCAAAATTTTTATATTTAAAAAAAATATAGAAAAAAAAATAAAAAAATATTAAAAAATATAAAAATATTTTTATAAATATTAAAATTTGTCACTGACGATAGATATTTATATCTGAAACCGGTCTGATTTTTATATTTTATAAAAAAGTTGTTAGAAAATAAAACATTTTATTAAATTAACAAATTTAATAATTATTTAATTAATAACCAACTTGGAGACCAATTCCATAATACATATTTTTTACATTTATGTAAACTATATATTTAGCTATGTCATAACTCATGTTTGACAAAAAAGTAAGTTACCACCTCTGTGCTTAACACGGCATTATTTTTGGCGTCCAACGTTTTTATCGAATTAAACGCTCACCGTGTAAAGTTGGCGTAACCCTGACTATATTTAATACTAATCTAGTTTTTTTTATTTTCAGGTAGCAGCTGAAAAAAAAGTCTCCTTCGATAATGGTGTTGATGGATCTGTTGCTGAAGATTGTTTTTTTGCAATGTCAGCATTTAGTTTAGGATACTCATTTAATTTTATCGAAGGTGAAATGTATGAAAAATCACCTTTTACGTTAATGGATTTTCTCCAACAACGTAAACGTTGGTTGCAAGGTATTCTCCTTGTTGTTCACTCAAAACTTATACCAAAAAAACATAAAATATTATTATGTATAAGTGTTTACTCATGGGTAACAATGCCAATATCAACTTCAAATATTGTATTGGCTGGATTATATCCAATTCAATGTCCAGCAATTGTTGATTTCACATGTTCATTTATAGCTGGACTTAGTATATATATGTATGTGTTTGGTGTTATAAAATCGTTTTCATTATATCGTGTTGGTATATTGAGATTTTGTTTGTGTATATTAGGAGCGTTATGTACGATACCAGTAAATATATTAATTGAAAATACTGCGGTTATATGGGGACTTATAACAAAGAAGCATAAATTTTATGTTGTGCAAAAAGAAATAAATTCTCTAGTTACAGTTTAATTTAATTCATTTATAATATATTACCTTTAAATTATAGAATTAAAACAAAAAATCTTTTAAAAACTAATTATTTAAATACAAAAAAAATATTTAAAATTGTTGTCTATTTATTAAGTACAAATAATAGTTTTAAAATTGAATTTAGAAAAAAAACCGAAAATATTAGAAAATCAGTAATCAAAACATAACCGTGGAATAGGTGACTAATTGTTTAAAGGGTTTTATGATTTATTGTTTTATTTTCAGAATTGAATTTAAAGGACGTTTTATTATCTACAGATTTTAGAAAATGAGCACTAAATACAAATTCGAAAAGCTTAAAGTGTAAATAATTTAACCTCAGCATTATTTTGTATATTTGTACTGAGACTATTAACTTTATTTAGTTTTTTCAATACACCACAGTCTTACACTAAGGTGGTAGTATAATAGAATAATAGCAAATAGCTATTAAACTATCACAGTATAAACGGATAGAATAATACTTTTTTAATTTGACAGATAGTTATTTGATATTTTGCTTTTGATCGATAGTATAATAGTATATTCAAAAAAAATGTAACCGTCAAAACGTAAAATATAAAACACAATTTCATGCGATTGTAAAAAATGTGCAACATCAAATTAACTCAAAATTTAGTTTCAATTTTAAACTAATATGAGTATCATAATTTTTTGTTAAAATATTCCTCGCTTGATAAGATTTTTTTTATATTCAAATTTGAAATACGGTAGCCGTATTCTATCTGTCAATATTATTCTGAGCGTTTATACCACATGATAGAATAATACTATTTTGTGGTATAAACACCCAATGTATCGATAGTTTAATAGCAAAAAACTATTATTCTATTAAACTATCGGTGGTATAAACTTACTTGCGCAGACGTTTACTTGATAATAATTTTATGGATGAAGTCATATATCAAAATGATCAGTCAAAAAAGTTAAGAATAAATGTAAAAGAATTTCGAACGTAACACCTATGGTTAAAAAGTTATGGCCGTCCAAAGCTTGCATTGAAACGTATGAGAGCGCGCATATTCTGAACAAATGAATGCAAAAACTTGTGTAATCAATTATATGAACTCATTTATGATAAGATTAGTAAGTTATTCAACATAGTTAATACAATAATGGTAATTCCAATAGTGATCAAAGCATATATAAGTTTTACACCAGCCACATCTGATCATAGCACGTTTACCACAACTGGTGATTTTCATAAATTTCATTAATTTCAATAAAATTTTGAAAATTTCATAAATTTTATTAATTTCAAGAAGATTTTGAAAATTTCATAAATTTCTTACTTTCAATATTTCAACCCTATGAATTTTTGAGAAATTTATCCCTCCTTTACACTCCCGTTATTGAAAAACCCCTATTTACCCACAATTAAAAACCCCAAACTTACATTCTGTTGATGCCCTAACAATTAGTATTGTTAATTAACAATTAATTAATAAAAAAACCAATCATAAACTGTGTTTAATTAAAAATAAATGAGGATGAAAAATCACATTGACAATGGCGACAACAATGAACTGAAGGAAGTGGAAATGGTGAGTATGTGTTTTGAGTATGGTGCGGTGAGTATGGTGCGAGTGCATTTGATCAGCTGTAACTTTTTTGTTGTTGCTGTTACGTTCGAAATTTTTTTTCTATTGTGCTTATTTTTTTCATCTGATCATTTTCATATATGACTTGTTACATAAAATTATATATTATCAAGTAAACGTCTACGCAAATTAGTATATATTGTGAAATAAATTTAAGTTATATCTAGCTATTGTTTCCTTCAAAATAATATTTAGGACTGTATTTTTAGTTTCTACTTGTTTTATTTCACATAGATTGAAACCACTGATGATGAATAATTTTATTTTAATTATTTATTGAAAAACCACATTGAAATACATTATAAATTACAAAATACGACTGTTGCGTACAATTACAAAAGTGGAACTTAAAAAAGAAATTCATTTTATAAAAAGAGAGAGATGAGAGAATTTTTTGTACTAATTCAATATTTCTTTCTCAGTTTATTTTAATTAGTTTGATTTTAGGGTGACCACATTCAAAAACCCAATGAACAGAAAGCATTTAATATTAGTTTAATTTTGGCATAAACATACCGGCCACCTTGAAATATATAGATTTCAAAATTAGTTAATTATTATTATACAATATAATTTTTACACGCTTTCTTTTTTGGTTTTTTTTTTTTTGTAAAACCCAAAAAGAAAAGACATTAAAATTAAATTTAATTTAAATTTTATCTCAAATAATTTTAGACAAAAGGCATTTCTGTCTATTTAAATTACGTTATTTAAAATATTTGAAGTAATTAAATAGAAATCAATGATCAGAACCATTTAAGATCATCAAGTATTCATTAAGACAAAAATATATATTTTCAAAAAAAAACTAGAGATTAAAATTCAATATTATTTATTGTTGATGATTGTTCAATCGGAAGTACGCAGATTTTTGCAATCGCTCTTTTAAATACTCCAAATTGAGTTTTAACGGTAATAACTCCTACTAATTTGTCTGCGCCAGGATGTATTTCTAATATACGTCCCATAACCCATTTCATAGGTGGGATATTGTCTTCTTTTAAAAGAACTAACATTCCGGGTTCCACATTGGACTTAACCGTGGTCCATTTTTGTCTAGATTGCAATTCCGATAAATATTCTTCGGACCATCGTCGCCAGAATTGTTGCAAAATATGTTGCAATCTTTGAAATCTTGATAAACGATTAAAATCGAGATGCAATAGCGATGGTTCCGGAATTGCATTAATAGGACCTGCTACTAAAAAATGGCCAGGTGTTAGTACTGCTAAATCTGAGGGATCGTTTGATATAGGGGTTAACGGTCTAGAGTTCAAACAACATTCAATTTGAACGACTAAAGTTGTCAATTCTTCGACGGTGCAAGTATAATTCCCAAGACATCGCTTCAAATGATATTTTGAGCTTTTTACGGCGGCCTCCCACAACCCGCCGAAATGTGGGGATCTTGGTGGAATAGTTTTCCCCTTAATACCTTCTTCAGCAAAAAATTTGAAAACTTCAATTTTATGAAGTTCTGAATTAAACATTTTTTGTAGTTCAAGCAATTCGCCCCGTGCGCCCACAAAATTTGTAGCGTTATCACTCCATACGATAGAGCATCGACTACGACGCGATATGAATCTCCTAAAAGCAGCTAAAAATGCACTTGTAGAAAGATCAGATACGACCTCTAAATGTGTTGCTTTGGTGGAGAAGCATATAAATACAGCGATATATGCTTTAGAAGTCACATTAGTTCGAATTTTATACTTGACTTGGAAGGGGCCGCAGAAGTCTATGCCTATATTTTCAAATGCTCGATAAGATTTTACTCTCTCAGCGGGTAATTGTCCCATTTGCTGATCGATAGATGTCGGTTTTGATCTAAAACATATGAGACATTCATGAACTAGTTTTTTACATAAACTGCGACCACCGATGATCCAAAAGTTTTGCCTCAGGTGACTAAGTAGGGCTTGAGGTCCAGCGTGCAAATTTCGGCCATGCTCGTGTCTAATTAAAAGTTTTGTGAAATAATGAGATGAGGACAAAAGCATAGGATGTATTTGATTAAAAGGAAGATTAGAGTTAATCAGCCGGCCACCAACGCGTAGTATGCCAGAACAATCTAAGAAAGGGTTCAGATTTTTAATAGAACTTTTCTGTGATATACGTTTTCCCTTGCTTAGATTTTCGATTTCAGATGAAAAATTTGTTCTCTGTATATATTTGACAATCCCTTTAAGGGCCAAATCGATTTCATCGGCTGATATTTCACCGGTTTTTCGATTTTCCTGTTGCAACTTAGTATTATGAGCAAAACGTATGCAAAGAGCTGAGATGCGTAACAGTTTATTGTAATTGGAGTACAACAAAATGAGATCATTCTCAATAGACTCATTTATTTCTAACATTACATTTAAGTTGCATAATTCGGGATCATCAATGATGGTATTTGTTTGAATGAAATTCCAATGTTCTTCTGGTTCGGATAAAAATGACGGTCCACTCCACCATAACTCGTGTGTCGGTAATGCGAATGGCATTAATCCCCTTGAAACCACGTCCGCAGGATTAAGCTTAGTGGGAATATATTTCCACATGTTAGGATCAGTCAAGTCTTGGATGTTAGACACTCGATGAGCCACAAAGGTTGCAAATTTTGATGGCAAGGATTGAATTCGGCAAAGTGTTACTTCCGAATCGGACCATAGAGTAACTTTGTTGAATGGAATTTCCATGGCAATCTGGACTTTAGTATAGAGCTGAGCTAAAAGAACCGACGCACACAACTCAAGTCGTGGAATCGTCTGTTTTTTCAGCGGTGCCACTTTAGATTTGGCACATAATAATTGACAATTGATAGTACCGTTATCACTAATTGTTCGTATGAAAATACAACAGCCAAAACCTTTTTCGGAGGCATCTCCAAATCCATGGAGTTCGATTGCCTTTGGATTTTCAAATGGACTTATACATCTTGGTACTTCAATGCAATTTAAGTTTTCTAATTCTGTTAAAAAGGTAGACCATTCTAAACGTAGATCATCTTCTAGGGGATCGTCCCATTTTAGTTGAGGCAAAGACCATAATTTCTGCATAAATCGTTTAGCCGTAAACACTACAGGGGCGCACAAACCTAAAGGATCAAAAAGCTGAGCTATTTGAGATAAGACCGTTCGTTTGGTAATAATTATCGTGGATGACTTTGATTTATTTAACAAAATTTGCATAGAGTCGGAGTTAGAATCCCAAATAACTCCTAATGTAGACACAACATTGGGAGTAGAATTTTCGTTATTGGGAATAACATTTTTACAATTTGAGGCCCATTTTCTAAGCTCAAACCCCCCTTTCGCCAGCAAAGAAATTAGATTTTGTTTGATTTGAAGGGCTTCTTCGTAGTTGTTGGCACCGCTCAGAAAATCGTCAACATAAAAATCTTTTAATAAACGCTCTGACTCAAGAGGAAAGCTTTTACATTCATCCAGTGCCAGCTGTTTAAGTGTTCTGATCGCTAAGAACGGGGCACTTGCTGTACCGTAGGTTACAGTTTTCAGTTGATAAGTGGACACTGGGTCATCTTGCGATTTTCGCCAAAGGATTTTTTGAAAAGATCGGTCGGATTCACGCACATTAATTTGGCGATACATTTTCGCTATATCTGCCGTTAATGCTATTAGAAATTTACGAAACCGAATTAAAATATACAAAAGATCTTGTTGGATCGTTGGTCCTACTAGCAAACAGTCGTTGAGAGAGATTCCGGTTGATGTCTTGGACGACGCATTAAAAACCACTCTTAACTTTGTAGTGGAACTGCTCTCTCGATAAACACCATGATGTGGCATGAAATATGAATCATCGGTAATAGATTTTGTAGGATCAACGAGCTCCATATGGTTTAACGAAATATATTCATCCATAAAATCTGTATAGAGACGTTTTAAATTAGCATCCCGATCCAATTTTTTTTCCAAATAATAAAATTGTTTTAAGGTATTTTGGTACGACTCTCCAAGTTGGTTTATATTGTTTTTAACTGGTAGAGCTACACAGTATCTCCCATTTGATTCACGTTCAACGTTGCTATTATAATGCTCTTCAGCTAATTTTTCTTCAATTGAATAACTATTTACATTGACCTCTTCAATTTGCCAGAATTTTTGTATATCTTGCTTTAAAGAATCTACGTCGCAGCAATGTAATGATATTGAAGGTGTTTTACACGAATTTTTTACTTTGCCACAAACAACATGTCCAAAAAGGGTATTTTGAAATGGGGGCAACTCATCAACTATGACGACGATTTCACCAATTATAAGATTGAAATAAATCTCTGCACCAAGAAGCAAATCAATTGCTTGTGGAACATGGAATTGTGGATCACCCAAAATAAATTGTTTTGGCAAAGATCTCAGATCAAAATTTACAGGTTGCAACGGAAGATCACTAGTGATTTTAGGAAGTACCAAAAAATTTAAATTTGATTCAAAGGCTGTTACACGAGATTGAATTGTTAAATTGACCTGATGCTTAATATGAGTGACGCGTTCATTGATTCCCGTAACAGGCAAATAAATTGATTTTTTATTGGCCCTTACTAGCTGACATAAATTCTCTGTAATAAAGTTTGATTGAGAGCCGGAATCCAGCAGGACCCGGCACTGTTGACGAATACCTGTAGGGCCTTTTACCCAAATAATTGCTGTTGCCAATAAAATTTGATTTGTTGTATGTAAACAAGACATTGTTCCTGTTTGTATTTCGAGTTCAGGATTAATAGAATTTTCAAGTTGCATTGCAAAACAATTTGATGAAGTGGGCGTACTGAGAATTGCTTGTTGCCCATCTCTAGATCCTGAACTTTGAGAAGAATTTGAACAATTTTTAGATTCGGTTGTACTTGTTTTTGAATTATTATTATTATTCGTACTACTAACACCTGCCGATGATGGATTATTTGAATTTAACTGTAAATTTGTCGAATCATGTGATTGAGCTGTAGAATTACTAGATTGAGGGGTATCCCAATCTGCTTTGTTTCTATGCAACAAAGTATGATGCTTTCTTTGGCATATTCTACATCCCTTCATTTTACAATTATTTGTTGGGTGTTTATAAAAGCAATTCCTACATAAATTTTCTTTCAATACCCAATCATATCGATGGGAAATTGATAATTTTTCAAAAGTTTTGCACTTAAAAATCGAATGATTCGATTTACAATAGAAACAAGTAATTGTTGTCTCACTTGTGACAAACGACTGACTTGTTTTTTCAGAAACCCGTTTTGAATTATTTGTAGACGAAGATAGGATAGATTTCGACCGAGCACTTGTGACTAATTCATCGACTTTGGACATAGATTCCAAAAGTCGTGCTCGTTGAGATAGTATATTCATTACTTCAGCGATGGTCATGAGCTTATCTGTTGGTTTCCTTTTTTCAATTTGTTGGCGCGATATTGGATCAACTATTTCACAGATATGATAGACCAAATATAGATCCCAATGTTCAACCGGAATTCCAAGCGCTTTAAGAGAATTGTAATATTTCCAAAAGTTATTAATAAATATTTGCAATGATTTTGCATCGTTAGGTTGAGCCACTGGTTTTAGATAATACATTTGTTTCATGTTCAAAAATTTAAGCCGAGTCTCGTTTTCATAAAATTTGAAAATGGACGACCATACTTGTTCGTAATTTTCCGAGGTTGCTGATAAATTTTCAATAAAATGGAAAGCGGTACCTTTTGATAGAGACATTTTTAAGTAATGAAATTTTACAATACTATTTAAATTTTTGTTGTCATGGATAAGCTCACGGTATATATCCCGAAAATTGTTCCACGATAAAAATTCTCCGTCAAATTCTGGAATTTTCATTTCGGGTAGTGGAATAGCGAGTGAAGTACCGATCGCAAACGTATTAGGGAGAGCACTTGAAAGCGGCTTACTTTCAGCGGCATCAATTAACGTGATTAACTTTGATTCTACTGCACCATAGTTATCATCAAATTCAAAACGAACATCTATTTGCGCAGTCGGATCGAGAATCTCATACTCCGTTTGAGCATCATCAAATTTAGCATATAACATTTTCAATCGACTTAACATTGATTTTAATTCACCTAACGTGAATTCTATATTTTCATCTAATTGATTTTGAAAATGTGTGACGCGGGTTTTAATCCCGTCGATTGTTCTCTGATAAAATGGAATATCTTTCTTACCCATTTGAATTGATTTCTATTTAATACTTCTTGTTTTAATACTAAGAACAGTAAATCAATTTAATCAAATGAATCTATAAATTTTCCTTACTAAACAAATTTACACCAGCTGAATTATCTTATTAGTTAAATTAGTTATGTACTTAATAATTAAATGTATTAAATATAATAAAAATAATTTAAAATATACTATTTTGTCACCTGACGTTGATTATGTTGTACATAACTTTTTATTATAGTTTAAATAATCACAAAATCTTGCAATTTTAATTAAAT
Source organism: Diogma glabrata (assembly GCA_963693315.1). Taxonomy (NCBI): domain Eukaryota; kingdom Metazoa; phylum Arthropoda; class Insecta; order Diptera; family Cylindrotomidae; genus Diogma; species Diogma glabrata. Next base: position 269,705,093 of record OY856187.1, on the reverse strand, counting down.
ATTATAAACTGTTCATCAAAATAAAATGTTTGACATTTAAACTTGAAGAAACAAAATTAAAAATAATTACGAACCTTACAATTTCAAACTACACAATTGCGATAAATCTCGATGTAAACCTTACAATTCCTTGAAAACTGCAATTGTTGAAAAAGTGCTGAATAAAATTATTGAACAGCACAAAATGTTGATAAATGATGAAATTGATGGTAAATAAATTACTTCAAGTGTATTGTAACATAAAATATATGATGAACTGCGATGTTTTTTCGATGCTGATGAATGATGCAATTATTAACTCAAAATGGCGATGAAATTGATTATCACATAAACTCCTCTTGCATGAGATATATATTTCCGTAGATAAATATAAAGATGATGGAAATTGTTATTTCCAAATAATTTGATGAAAATAGTTCCAACAAAACAATATTTGTTTCGTTTTATATTGAATTTATTGGATATCAATTGTGTTGGATTCCTGAACATATAGCGTGGATTTTTAAAATCAAAAATTATTCATTTCATCCTGCTCGATGAGACCAAAATGTTTCCTTCAAAATAATATTTAGGACTGTATTTTTAGTTTCTACTTATTTTATTTCACATAGATTGAAACCACTGATGATGAATAATTTTATTTTAATTATTTATTGAAAAACCACATTGAAATACATTATAAATTACAAAATACGACTGTTGCGTACAATTACAAAAGTGGAACTTAAAAAAGAAATTCATTTTATAAAAAGAGAGAGATGAGAGAATTTTTTGTACTAATTCAATATTTCTTTCTCAGTTTATTTTAATTAGTTTGATTTTAGGGTGACCACATTCAAAAACCCAATGAACAGAAAGCATTTAATATTAGTTTAATTTTGGCATAAACAGCTATTATTACTTTTATAACTATTGTTCTGGACTTCATCATACAAAATATAATCAAATCCCTACATACAAAAGAATTAATAATTTAAACAAATAAAAATGTGTTTCTTAGTTAATAAGCTTTATATTATAAGATATTTACTTAAGAACCACCATTACAATTTAAAAGATGAAACAAGTATTTAAAACAAAATTATTTAAATTTAATATTATTTATTGACCTATTATTTAAAATTTGTTGTTTCGTAAGTAAGCGTATCTGAAGATGTAAGATAAAGTCAGCAATTTAACTTTGTTATGTCTTTTTGCTATTTTATTTGAAAATATTTTTTTTTCTTCAAATATTAGGGGTAAAAAGGTAATTTCGTTTTTCAACAACTTTTCAATCAGTTTTGTAAAATCACGTTGAATTATAATAACTTAACGTCTAATCTTTAACAAATATACTATACATACATTTTTCAGAAGTAATTTAACTTGTATGATATGTTAAGTCTTATAATTTCTCTGCTCCACAATTCAAATATGGACGTTGATTTGAATAAATAGGACCATTTAGATTGCATTTTAATCGAAATTCCAACAAAATTAAATTGTACAAGTCTTAAAAGATATTTTTAATTTAAAATTTCCGTAAATATTATTATTAGTTTTAGTTGTTACAAACTATTGTGAGTCGTTGAACAAATTGTTATTTATTGTTATTTATTATAAAAAAATTAAATTAAATGTTTTTTTTTGTTGTAGTGGTTATAGTAAAAACTATTCTATTTATGATAATTTTGTTATTCATTTGATTATTTATTTCTCAATATTTTTGATAATTATCTTTTAAGCTTATTATGAGATTTATTCAAATGCTAAATTTTACAAGAATTAAATTTACAATTTCTCAGATTATCTCTATCTTAATGCTTACAGGGGATAAAAGCATTATCTGGTTAAATTTGAATGAAAATATTAAAGGAAAAAATTAAAGTCACATAAAGCCACATAATCAGAAAAGAATCTTATTTATCACAATGAAAATACTTAAAACCAACTTCGTGTAAAGCAAAAACCAAAAATAATCTGCAAATAACTCAAATGTTTTTTCTATGATCTTATTTTACATAATAACTCCATCCAGTTATTAATTTTAGTAAATAAATATATTTGAATTTTAATTTAAAATAGAATTTTTAGATTAAATGAATTTCTTCATAGAGAAATATATATATTACCCATGGTATAACGAATATTTTCATTTTACCATGTATATTACCTATTGATTGGTAACATTATTTTATTTTAATACTTATCGATTTTTAAATATTAAACCGTCACTTTTAAAATAAATTAAAAAATAAAATTATGAATTTAATTTAAAAATTCTAAATTATTATTATAATCATTAGAAGACTGATTACGATTCCTTTCGATTTTCCATCTATGTTCAATTTATTTAGACAATTTTAAGCAAAATTTGCATGTTTTACTTTTTAGATACATTCTTAGCTTGAATTAATTAATTATCAAAAATGTTCAATTACGAGTTAAAGGAAGTTCTGATTTTAGCCAAATTTAGTTTGCTTCATTCTTACACTTCTTTTGATAGAAATCAAATTCATTAATTTTAATCAAATCGTTTTCATAATTTGATGCGCGATTTTATTTTTTTTTATGTAATCGAGTTGATATCAGATTTTTTTTTCTTATTGTTGCTTGGAAGGTGTGAAAAGTAATTATTAATTAATAAAATACTACTTAATAGGAAAAAAAATGAAAAGAAATCAAAAGTAATAAAAACTATTTAAAAAAAATTTGGTGTTTTTTTTATTGGAATGGTGCTGAAGAATTGGAAAAACTAGAAGAATATAAAAGACCAATAAAAGGTGTGGTGATGAATAATTAATTAGAAGTTAATATTCCTGAAATTTGTTTACGTTAATTAGAATCTTGGTATTATGAATGAATATTAAAATGTTGATTGTACTCCGAACATAAACAAATATACTTAGAGAACCAATTCAACGTCAATAAATAGTTTACATAACTAATGAGCAATAGAATGCAGGGAGATATTGTAAAGAATTTAAAAATCTTATATTTCAAGTTTAAAAGAATTTGGTCAAGCGGGAATAAAATTTATTTACCGAGGTTGCTGTACACACAAAAAAATTTATAAAGGATCAATAAACGTTGTTTATTAAATTTTATAACCAAATTATTTATGAAATCTATAAATTTTTTCATCAATAATACGAAATATTTATAACATCTGTTTAACGTTTGATAACCCGTTTTAGTTGAGTCATTTTAGCGATCAACCTCGGAATGAGATTATAAGCTGAATTTTCGTATATACCTTCATTTTGGCGTTCTAAAAGTTGCCTCAAAAGTCTCATCAAATCTCGTGTCTGCGTCGTAAGTTATTCAAGGTAAAAGGTAACAAAAAACAGTTTTTCGCGATTATCTCGGTTTCTATTGCTCCAATGATGTTAACATGTAGTATAAAAATTGTAGGGCATAAAATTTGTAACAAATTTTATTTGAAACAATTTCTCATGCGCTCAGTCGTTTTTGAGATTGAGGGCGGTGAAATAGTTTTATTTCTTGCATCTGCTGCTATATCAGCTGTTTAACCACAAAATAAACACAGTTTTTTAAATCAAACACTTCATTACATTTTTACGAGGTACACTGGGTGATAATAAAGGTTGATCTCATTCTAAGCGTCGTTTCGATGCCGCATGGAATTTTTACTGATGTACATTTTTCGACACACAACATGCACATTCACAGAAGTTAAAATATTTAAGAAGTCTATGTGATCATCATTTCAAACGATATTTGTAGTTTTTTAAGTTTTCATGCCACGCATCACATTATCAAAATCATCTTCTGCAAGTGGTTTCTCACAAATAAAATAAAAATCAGCCATAATATTCAAAATTTTACGTCCATCGTTGCCGAAATCGGAAACGAAAATAAACAATTATTCAAAATTCAAGGTAATAGTCACGCTCGCCGCCTTCTATCGCAAAAACGGTTGAGCGCATGAAAAAATGTTTCTAATAAAATTGGTCGCAAATTTTATACTCTACAATTACTGTAATAGATGTTAACATAATTTAATATAATTTTACGTCTCATAAACAAGATAGATGACATAATAAACTGTATGTGCAATAATTATATTCTAGTCGCGGTTTTACAAGAAACCAAACTAAATGTTAGATCTAAGATTAGTGATATCTGTGAATATAGAATTATAAGGCTGGATAGAGGGAAGGACAAAGGTGGCCTTGTCTTTATCATTCACAAAACCGTTATCTTCCGTACTACAACCACATTACCTTACCACATTCATTACCCTAAACAAAAACTTTTGTAACAAACACATTACCAGCAATACCGGGAACTGATAATAACCTAGGAGAACTAGGTTTCATAATAAAATCCGGAAATACGGAGATAACTCTAGTCAATATTTATATACCACCAGTAAGCAGCTGTGATACAGGTTATAAACCGTCCATAGGACATTTATTTTATAACAAAGACTGTCTAATTCTCGGACATGTGAATGCTTACCATGATCTACGGCACTCACACCTGAACACCGATTCACGAGGCGAAAGCATTGCTGATCAAGTTGACTGCTCCAACTTTGGAGTCCTCAACGAACCACAACCAACAAGGGTAACAAATAACTCGTATTCTTCTCCAGATGTTTCCCTTGCTAGCATGTTACTAATGCCAATTGCTGAATGGAGAGCCGAAATCGCATTAGGATCTGTGAGATTCCCTCTTACACTTTTATTATGATAAAAGTCTAAATTATATATTTATTTAATTTTTTATTAACATAAATAATTTGTGCTTGTTTGTCAAAGCGTGGTCGAGAGAATATAAAAAATTACAATCTATTTTCACAAAGAAAATTCAAAAAAAATTATTTAGTTTTCTTTCACACGATATATGAAAACTCACATAACAAAATCATAACAAAATAAAATAATATTTTAATCTAAATGATAACAAAAATATTTCAGTTCCTTTCACATGATATATGATTACATTAAAAAACTCATATATCATGAGGAAAGAAATATTTGTTTAAAATAATAAAGAAATTAAATTAAATTTAAGGAATTTGCACTTGAATCAAATTCCATGTCTGTTGGTTCAACATCCTTCGGGCCTGCAGAATTATTGTTCTTCGATTATACTGCAGAATCCAAATGTGGTCTTTGAAGAGATACAGGTGGTAAAACATTATTAGCTTTGCCCTTGAATCGCCAGTACACAACGATGACAAAAATTATAATAATCGCAATTGTTGTGTAGGATACGGTGTAGTGGTGAATGTTGTGAAAATTCATCCCAAGTGATTGCTGTTCGTCTGCTTGCTGCTTATGAACCTTAATTTGGAGATTACTAAGGTCAGAAATTTGCTTTTCATCTACTGCAATAGTTGGTTTTATAGACGTTGCTTTAAGTTCACTGTTGTATATAAGACTTAAGTGGAAAGTGGGTAAGTAGCATGTCTTTATTATGTTGACATTGTGACTGGCTGCTGAAATCACAAATGAATTTCCTCTCAAAAAACAGTTTGAGATAAAACGAAATACTCCTACTCCGTTAAGTTGTACTTGCTCTTCATAGTTATTACTAGGGTTTCTAAATATCCGACCTATTTTATTATCCGGATATCGAATACATAAAAAATTAATTATCCGGATAATCCGGCTATCCGGATAATTAAAACAAATAATTAGAAATGCTTTTTATTTTGCGGTATTTAATTCATTTATGCATATTTTTCGTATATCTATATTAATTCATATTTATACATAGTCACAAAATAACAAAAATAGTAACAAATTATATAGTAACAATAAAAATAGAATTAATCATAAATTTAACGAAGTTGATTCATTTTTAAAAACGCATATGTTAGAAAAATGATTGCATTAAATGTCGTTCGAAATTGAGTCGAGTTCTAATTTTTGTCCTGGTGAGACCAGCAATAGAAAATACGCGCTCTGTTGCAGTCCAGATAGGTTAATATATGTTAATAATGCGCGATATAGAATATTTAAATTGTCTGTCATTTTTTATTATAATTATTTAAATAAACGAAATCTTTTTTCAGCAATGTGGAACTTTCTTCATTCTGCTTCTCAACATGAGTATAATTGAAGAAATTGCATTCTGAAGTTGTTTCTGCAGTGACAATATCTTACAGACCTTACTACTTAGACTTTCTTCATCCTTACTTTCAATAGTAATTTCTTCAGTGATTTCTTCAGAGTCATCATAATCACAGGTGGATGTATTCTTCTAAAAATTTCTACCGCCAATGCAATAGAGGCACCATTTGTAACACAATGAAAATTTTTTTGGAATGTGGAATATTGCCTGTTTGTAAAAAGATTAACATAGTCATAAGGAATTCATCACGACGTTCATCCATTCGATTTTTTATCTGTTTAATTAACTTTTTTGAAAAATTCGTTCCACATTCTTCTAACTTTTTGAAAACAACTTTGTGAACGCCTGCAACAGTCAAAAGCGTCGCTGAATTTTCGCTTAATTCTTTTACAGCTTTTTCCAGTGGAAATAAGAGATCTAACAACTCTCTCTTTTTCATACCATAAAGTTTTAAAATACTTTTCGTTACAATAGAGAGATTTTTAGGCATGACAAAGCCTTTACTTCGGACATATCTACGATTCCACTATAGCGTTCATTGAATACTCATCTTCTGTCACACATCCAAACAAAATTTCATACGGGGTTTCATTTTTAAGAATTTTGTAATTCCACCATCACTTTTAAGTTTTTTTGATGTAGATGATTCATGAATTTTATCGATTGAAGTTAAAATTGAAGCTGAATTTATGATTCTTTTATGAACTTTTAAATGATTTATCCTTTACATCCAAGTTGTTTACTGTAATGCTAATAGAAAGCAACATCTCTTTCTTTAGTTTTTTTTTAAATGATTCCAAACTTCAGAGCGTTTTGACGATGTATAGCCAGTGCTTTTAAAAATTTGAAATCTGTTTGTTGTTTAATAAATTTACTAATAGAGTTATAATATACTGTATTTATTGAAGCAGATGCAAAATATATAAATTATTAAAAAGAATTCTGTTCTAATAACCTTTAAAAAACTAACACACTTCAGATTTTATTGACGGGCTGCATGTTTGTAAAACATTACTTTTTTGAAATCAACATAGCATCAAATAAATATTTGCAACAACCCTTTACACTGCAGATTGACGAAGTGTGTCATAAAATATTCAAAGATTACAGTTTTCATAACATTGAAGTTGTAAATAAATTTTTAACTAATAATCACTTCACTGCACTAATAAACTTTGCAACGCAGTTAAAATATTTATAACTTTGAAACGCAATTTGATTATTTTTTCTACAAAATAAAGGTTTTTTTAATATCCGGATAATTACAAAAAAGTATCCGGATAATCGAATAGTGAAAATTGGTCGAATAATCCGGATAGTTTGATATCCGGATATCCGGATTAGAAACCCTAGTTATTACATATTAGATCAAATCTGTTGTTTTCCTTTAAGGAGAATATCCACTTATTAGATTCATATGTTTTTATCTATATATTTGATGGTTTAGATGTTGTGATTTTACAACTAGAGTCAATGTTTAGATTGTGCTCTAGAAGATTAAGTTCACAGGCTGAAACAGATCTTCTTTAACAGTGATGCATTCCTTGAAATCCGACTCACTTAGAGGCGCATATCGTTCTCTTTGCTTATTGACTGCAAAATATTTTGTGTATGGTTGAATGCATTGTGATATGTTTTGGTTTGTTACTGGAACTGGTATTGAATTGTACAATTGAAAAACATCTACTTGAGCTAAGGGCAAACGTACCAGAAACACTATTCTTTTATTTAATACCCTGTATTTGATACTCATTAGTTGGTATATTCCGGCTAAGTTGTTTAAGTTGTTACCGCCAGGTAGTTGATTATTAGAAGGAATGTTTTCCAATATATTTCTAAGTTCTGCTTCTAGTTGTTTTGGCGTGAGGAGTGTTGGATGAATTTTCCCATGTTGTGAATGTGTCAGAACATCGACTATTGAATTTTGAGAATCTTGTAACTCCTTCAAAGCAAGTGGTATTTGGAAAGCAAAAGTCAAAATAGATTGAAACTTAGCGTTGCGAAGATTGGCAGTATAAATTATACTACTTGTATTGGCTAAGATTTCTATGTTTTGTTGTAAGATGTTGAAATGCATTGTATTTGTGTCATGTTCATGTTTGACAATGTTTATCGTCGCATCGATTAATGAGGTTTGATTCCTGATCAAATTCAATAAATGATCTTCATTTAACCTAGTTTGAGTGATCGCATTGTTGTAATATCCAGCTTCTCGTTGAGTCAACACACCAAACAAATCACCGATCACGAGTCCCAAAGTATCTCCCAATCCTCTTTTCAATCTATTTGACTGTTTGTTAAACCCCTTCATTAATTGATTCTGTTGGTTAATAGTAACAAATTGTCGGTTCAGTTGCTGATAGATTACTTTACAAATTATTTGCATCTGTTGATCGAGTTTTATTTCTGAACAGCTGGTATTTAGATCGTTAACATAACGTTGAATGTTTTTTACTTCATTCCAATAATTTTCCAGATCATAGTGCACTATTATGGTCCATCTAGATGCTAATAAGTTTAAGGTGCCAACTTCTTCGAAGTATATGCCTGGTGTATGGTTCCAAGTAGTAACTTCAAAATGATTAGTTTTGATAGACCGAACGCTTAACCATTTAGGCCGTCTTTGAAGTCGTGATAGATATTCTGTACACCAACTTTTCCAAAAGTGTTGATTCATTTTGGAAATAAGATTCCACCTATTGACGTATTTCATATTCGTCATATCTGGTTCAGGCGTTGCCACTATTGGTCTGCCGATCAGAAAGTGGCCTGGTGTTAGTGCTGTCTCGTCATCTATATCGTTGGACAATGGTGCTAATGGCCGTGAGTTCAAACAGGCTTCAATCTGAGTTAGAAGTGTTGCAAGTTCTTCATACGTTAATGTGTGACCTCCTATTGTTTTGTGCAGATGTTGCTTGGTTGATTTAACACCTGCCTCCCATAAACCCCCAAAATGGGGACTTCCCGGCGGAATAAAGTGCCACTCAGTTCCTATTTCAGCTAGTTTGTCGAATCTTTCCTTTAGTTGTTGTTGAGATTGGCCTTTCAGTTGTTTGCTAGCTCCAATAAAATTTGTACCACAATCACTAAATAGCTTAGTACATAATCCTCTTCTTGATATAAAGCGTTTATAAGCGGCTAAGAAAGCTTCTGTTGTTAAATCACTTACAACTTCAAGATGAATTGCTTTTGTTGCCATGCATATAAATATGGCAATATAAGCTTTGGTTGTTTTATTGCATCGACCTTTGTATAGCTTTAATATTATCGGTCCAGCGTAATCCACTCCACTGTTTGTAAATGGAGGGGCTGGTCGAACTCGTTCTGGTGGTAGTATACCCATCAGTTGCTGTGAAGTTATCTTTTTAGCTCTGGTGCATGCAACGCAATTATGTATTAGTTCATGAATTGAGTTTTTTGCATTTAATATTCAATAGTGTTGTCTTACATACGCAAGAGTTGATTGATTGCCCCCATGAAATGTTTTATAGTGTGCCTCTCTTATGATTAATTTAGAAACATGATGACTTCTTGGTAGTATTAGTGGATGTTTTTCATCGAATGTAAGAAATTAATGTTTCAGTCTTCCACCAACTCTCAAAAGCCCTTCGCTGTCAATAAATGGAGCTAACGTTATTATTTTACTTTTCTTTGATAAAATTAACTTATTATTTAGTTTTTTCAGCTCATCTTCAAATTCTTGTATTTGAACTTTTTTGATAATAGTGGTTAACGCTCCTTTTAATTCATCCGGTTGAAGCGTACATAGATTCCGCTTTTTACATCTGTTAAAAGTGTAAACCCACCTTTATATTTAGTTAGCCCTGAAGGCATATTGTTATTGTTTATTGGTTTTTATTTTGACATTCTGAATTATAGAAAAGGATTGTATATTGTTCTGTTCTAATAAAACACTCATTCAAAATAACGTGTTTTTATATTCTCTGCTCAATAGGTTATGGGGCCAGAGTGCTTTTAAAAAATAAATAAATAAATTGTTGTTGCACGCCATATTGTCGGTGATAGTTAAAACGATCGAGTGAACAATTTTTTCATCGATAATCATCGGACAATTTAAAACATCCTGAGTGTTAATTTCAGGATATATTTATTAGATCTGATTTCCATTATTGATTTGTATTATCATTACAGTTGAAATGTCATCCGCAAAGGAAAACGGAAATACCATCGATAAATTGAAAGGGTCTGAAAATTATCAAACATGGGCGTTTGCAATTAAATCACTGCTAGAATTAAACGATCTAGAAGATACAATAAAACCATCTGCAGATAAAACTATATGTCTGGAAAAAGATGCCGTAAAATTAAAAAAATCTAAAGCAAAGATTATTTTGTCAATGGATTCGAATTTGTACGTTCATGTTCAAAATTGTAGATCAGCATTTGAAATATGGTTGAAACTTAAAACAATGTTTGAGGATAAAGGTTTATCACGACGAATTGGTTTATTAAAGAAATTGTTGTCAACAAATTTAGAAAATTCGGAATCCATGGATGATTTTATATCAATAGTCATTGGCACGGCAAACAAATTAAACGGTATTGGTTTTGAAATAAATGAAGAATGGATCGGGTCTATTTTGTTAGCTGGTTTAACAGACGAATTCAAGCCATTTATTATGGGGATTGAATCAAGTGGAATGGGAATTACTGGTGATTCAATAAAATCTAGGCTATTTGAAATGGGATCGTCCCACGATTCAAAAGTGCAACAAGCATTTGCCAGCAAGAACGGAAAATCGACTATTAAGTGTAATGAATGCGGAAAAATATTAAGAAATAAAAAATATGTAAATTCTGAAAAATGGGTTAAACATTCCGATAAACCAAAAGTTGATGCGTTCAGTGCTATGGGTGGTTACAATGCTATAAAGAAAAATACTTTGACAAAAGAAATAGATTTCTTTTTAGATAGTGGTGCATCACAGCACATGGTTATGGACAAAGGTTATTTCAAAAATATTAGTACAAGTGAAACAAATAAAATAACAATTGCTAACAATGAAACACTTGAAGTTAAAGGTGTTGGTGATATAACAATAAACATTGATGGAAAATTAATCGATATAAACAATGTTTTATATGTTCCAGAGTTAAAGGTTAACTTATTGTCTGTTTCAAAAATAATTGCTAAAGGAAACAGTGTAGTCTTCGACAATGAAGGTTGTCGAATAACTAACTCGAAAAATAAACAAGTCGCATATGCTAATTTGATAGATGGAATGTATCATTTGTCCACTGATTTACCCAAAGCTTTTATGGTCAAAAATTCGGATAATATCATAACATGGCATAGAAAATTAGGCCATCTCAATTTTCATCAAGTAAGGAAAATGAATAATGTTATCGAAGGGGTTAACTTCCAAAAATCTGAGATTAAATCGCAATGTGAAGTGTGCATGAAGGCTAAACAAACAAGACTGCCTTTTCAAAGTCATGGAAAAAGAGCCAAAGCAGTTTTAGAACTAGTGCACACTGATTTATGTGGTCCTATGGAAAATCAGTCTGTAGGTGGATCAAAATATTTTTTGACATTTATAGATGATTTTTCGAGAAAAGTGTTTGTTTATTTTATCAAATCAAAAGATGAAGTTCTAAGTAAATTTAAAGAATTTAAAGTACTCGTTGAAACACAGACCGAGCAAAAAATCAAAATCATGCGTTCAGATAATGGAAAAGAATATGTTAATAAAGAATTCAAACATTTTTTAATGAAATTTGGCATTAGACACCAGACAACGGTTCCACACACTCCTGAACAAAATGGAATGGCAGAACGGATGAACCGGACTACTGTGGAAAAGGCGAAATGTTTATTATTTGATGCGAATTTAGAGAAGAAATTTTGGGCCGAAGCCGTCAACACAGCCGTGTATTTAATCAACAGATCATTAGCAAGTGGTATAAATGAAATACCAGAAGAAATATGGTCTGGTGAACCAATTAACCTGAATTATCTACAAATTTTTGGTTCGGTTGTGATGTCACACATCCCAAAACTCAAACGTAAAAAATGGGACTCAAAATCACAAAAATTAATTTTCGTCGGCTATTGTGATGAAACAAAAGGATATCGACTCATTGATCCAGCGACTGGTAAAATAACAAAAAGTCGAGATGTAGTTTTTCTCAAAAATCCTAACAGTGTTAACGAAAACTTAATTGATGATCTACAAGATAAAATCGATGAAGTTATGATTGTTGATGAAATTGTAGATTCAGTGGGAGAAGAAGCAACAAATGGAGTAAATGACTCAAAAATTGACTTACAAAGAAATAACATATTTACTGATTGCGATGAAACTCAAGATGATCTCCATTATGTACCACAAAAAGATACACATGAATTAGAGGATGAAAATGCAGGCTTAAGGCGGTCAAATCGAGTTCATAAGAAGGTAAATGATAAAAATTTTATTTATTTGGCAGACTTAAAAAAGAATGAAGCTGATCCATTGACGATGACTGAGGCATTATCCAGAGATAACAGTTCAGAATGGAAAGATGCCATGAAAAGTGAAATGAATTCATTAATGGAAAACCAAACATGGAAAATGACAAATTTACCAGAGGGTCGTAAGCCATTGAAAACAAAATGGGTGTTTAAATCAAAAACTGATGAATTCGGCAATATAACTCGATATAAAGCAAGATTGGTGGTTAAAGGATGCGCACAAGTGGCTGGTCTTGATTACGATGAAACGTATTCACCTGTAATTAGGTATAATTCAATCCGTTTACTAATTGCATTTGCAGCTAGAAAGAATTTTAGAATTGACCAAATGGACGCGGTGTCAGCATTTTTACAAGGTAAAGAAATATACATCGAACAACCAGAAGGCTTTAGTGATGGTTCATCAAAAGTATGTTTGTTACAAAGAGCAATGTATGGTTTAAAGCAAAGTGGACGACAATGGAACATAAAGTTAGACAATGTTCTTAAAAAATTAAACTTCCTAAGGTCCAAGGTGGATCCATGTGTTTATGTAAAAAAATCAGAAGGGAAAGCAGCTTTGATAATTGCCGTTTACGTTGACGATCTAATGATTTTTTACAAAAATATTATTGAGAGAGATAAAATTAAAAATTCACTCTCGGAATACTTCAATATGAAAGACTTAGGTGAAGCTAAGAACTGCGTTGGATTAAGAATTTCTATTGACCAAGAAGGCAATTATTATCTAGATCAGGAAACGTACATACGTGAAATTCTTGATAAATATGGTATGAGTGATTGTAAACCAGTTGGAACTCCATCTGATCCTGGTCAGAAATTATCTTCAGAAATGTGTGCGAAAAATGAAGAAGAAAAGAAACAAATCGAGAATGTACCATATCAACAAGCGATTGGTGCATTATTGTTTTTAGTTCAAGGCACAAGGCCTGATATTGCTTTCTCAGTTGGAGATGCTAGTAGATACAGCACAAATTACGGAAATTCCCATTGGATAGCGGTAAAACGTATTATGAGGTATCTCAAAGGCACAATAGAATTTAAACTAAAGTTCTGTAAATCATGCGAAATTGAAATTGCTGGCTATTCAGATGCTGATTGGGCATCGGATGTCGATAGTCGAAGATCTTGTACGGGCTACATATTTACGATGCAAAATGGTGCTATGTCATGGGGCAGTAGAAGACAACCTACAGTAGCACTTTCCAGCACCGAAGCTGAGTATATGGCGTTAAGTTCAGCAACGCAAGAGGCATTATGGCTCAAACAGTTTATAGATGATTTAGATGGTGGTTTATCAAAACATCCGATTGCTATAAAGTGTGATACTAACGGAGCCATACATTTGGCAAAAAATGATGCATACAAACCTAGATCGAAGCACATCGATATACGACATCATTTCATCCGAGATAAAATAAATGAATCAATTATCCAGATTGAATACATCGATACAAATTTTATGGTGGCTGATGCATTAACAAAGGCTGTAACAAAACCAAAGCAAAGCTTTTGCTCATTAAATATGGGTTTAACTAATGTTAAAATTTAGAATTTATTTTTGTTTGTAAATTAAAATTAAATCTTAACATAGTGGGGGTGTTAAAAGTGTAAACCCACCTTTATATTTAGTTAGCCCTGAAGGCATATTGTTATTGTTTATTGGTTTTTATTTTGACATTCTGAATTATAGAAAATGATTGTATATTGTTCTGTTCTAATAAAACACTCATTCAAAATAACGTGTTTTTATATTCTCTGCTCAATAACATCTAATAATTGATACAAATCTAAAGCAATATGCAATAGAACGAATAAGACGTTCTAAAGATGAAAATCTACTAAAATCTATCAAAGCTGGAAGTTTGACCGTAGTAATCAATACTTTTGAAGTTTTTCGTTCAGCATTCCCCGCTGACTCTAAATCTAAACTATCGATCTTGTGTATTGAATAAGTTGTTAATTTGAGCCAATCTGGACCTTCCCACCAAAGATTGTGAATGAGTAACTGGCTAGGATTCAATCCCCTTGTTGCACAATCGGCTGGATTTTCATTTGATTTTACATGATGCCATTGACTTGGATTTGTTGCTGACTGTATTTCTGTTATCCTGTTGGCAACAAAAGTTTTATGATCCTGTGGTTTACCTTTGATCCACCCTAAGACTGCCATAGAATCAGTCCAACAAAACTCGTGAACTTGTTCATCGAATTCAAAGGCTGATTTAATCTTGATCATTAATTTTGATAACAAAACTGCCGCATTTAATTCCAATCTTGGTAGTGATATTGTTTGATTAAGTGGTGCTACTTTTGTTTTTGAGGCAACGATTCGTGTTACACCTTTGACTTTTGTATATATTACCGCAGCATATGCTTGTGTTGAAGCGTCGCAAAAGCCGTGTAGTTCAATATTTGAGCCGTTTGAATATTTTAGCCAACGCTCAATTTTAATTTTTTTTAAATCTAGTAGCTCTTGCTTGTAAATGAGCCACCTTTCTTCCAAACATGAATTTATTTTAGAATCCCAATCGACGCCAGATGCCCACAAATCTTGTAGCAAAATTTTTGCTTTGATTATAACCGGTGCCAGCCACCCTAAAGGATCAAAGAGTCTTGATGCTTCTGAGAGTATACTTCGTTTTGATATAATTATATCTGCTCGTGGCATGGTAACTTTTATTTGAAAAGTATCAGTTGATGAGTTGCAGTGTAAGCCAAGTGTTTTTATTGTATCGTCAAATGAAATGATATGAGGACTGGTTGATATATAGTCCTCTGGTAAGCCTGCTAAGATAGCTTTATTATTGCTGCTCCATTTCCTTAATTTGAACCCTTCTCCAGCTAATAAAGAAAACACTTGCTTTTGAGCATTTATCGCTTCATCTAATGTGTTTGCGCCTGACAAAAGATCATCCACGTAAAAGTCTTTGAGAGTCAGTCGTGATCCAACTGGATATTTAGAGGCATCATCTTTTGCTAGCTGTCTCAAAGTTTTTGTAGCTAGAAATGTTGCAGCTGCAGTGCCGTATGTAACCGTTTTCAATTTGTATGTTTGAATATGTTCTTTCTGAGATGCCCGCCACAGTATTAGTTGATAACTTCTGTCTTCCTCTGCAATATCGATTTGTCTGAACATTTTTTCGATATCGGCAGTAAAAACATAACGATGTTTTCGCCATCTAATCAATATAGTAGCCAAATCATCTTGTAAGGTTGGACCAACGAACATCATCTAGTTTATTGAGATGTTGGTAGTTGTTTTACAGGATCCATCAAATACCACCCTTAATTTTGCTGTAGTGCTATCTTGTTTAAGAACAGAATGATGTGGTAAATAATAGACTTTTGACAAGTCTAATTTAGAGACATCTTGTATAACTTCCATATGATTTAGTTGAATGTATTCGTTCATAAACTCGTGATAATGGTTTTTTAAGTCTTCATCTTTATTTAGTCGCTTCTCTATTTGTATTAATCTGGCGGCTGCTCTCGTTCTTGAATCTCCAATGTCAATTTCTTCTAAAACATTGCCTTTGAACGGAATTCTGACTACATACCGTCCATTATCCAATCTTTTGTGCGTTTTATTGTAGTATTCTTCACATTCCTTTTCTTCAGCAGTTGCACTTCTTTTTGGATGTAACTCCTCACACTCCCAAAATCGTTTCAATTGCTTATCAATATCTGCGAGTGTAACTAAACTGCTTAGACTAGCGACTGGTCGGTTTTCATTGTGACTTAATCGTCCAGAGATTATCCATCCAATTTCTGTTCTTTGAGCAATACATTTATGGAGTGAATCTTTTTTAATTCTTTCTAGCATAATTTCCCCATAAACATCTGCACCAATCAGTAGATCAATTGGTCCAGGTATATCAAAATTAGGATCTGCAAGAATGATTCCATCTTGTAAATTACTATCCAACCCTAAAATGTTTTTATCTGGTAGTGGTTTCGTTATGGTTTTCAAAATTAAAGCTTCTGTTTGTATATTAAACGAAGATGGAAATCTTGGAGCAATGTTGATTAAAATCTGTTGGTGTGATTTGCCTTTCGTCGCTGAAATGCCAGAAGCTTCCGCTAAAACCCTTTTTCTTGGTATCCCAAGTTGTTGAGCTGATTTTTCGGTTATAAATGTGGCTTGCGAACCAGGATCGATGAGTGCTCAGAGGAGTTCAAACCCACCTAGTAAGTTTTGAACTTTAATTAAAGCTGTTGCTAAAAGCACTGGTGAACAATTCTGCGTAGAAATTGAATTGATATTAAGTTTTGTGTAAGTTTTTGGTTTTAAATGCAGTAGACTATGATGAGTTCCACTACAAGTAGAACATTTTCTGTTGTTATCACAGTCTCTTGTTTGATGATCTTGTGTGAGACAAATTCTGCATAAATTATGAAGCATAACTAATTGATTTTTGTCGGTGTGGCTCATATCTTTGAAACGAACACATAGTTCTGTTTTGTGGTTCTTTTGACAGCATACACAGATGATTGCTTCAGGACCATGTTTTGTTGTTGTAGTAAAGGCTCGTTTTAGTGGTTGAAATCTGGGTGGTTGAGTTGTTATGTATTTATTAATGCCAATTGATTCCAACGATTGAAATCTTCTTTCTAGAAATTCCAAAAATTGATTAGTTGATTGGAACTCCCTGGGATTTTCTAATGAGGTTTCATATAGCCGCCTTGTTTCGTTGTCTAATTTTTTTAATAACATGAAAATTAAGAATGGACTCCACGAATCAATGTCTATGCCAGTATTTTTAATTGCATATAGGCTTTCGGTTGTTGTATCATGAATGCTTTTTATTGCGGCAGCAGCCTCAGTGTTGGTAGCTTGTTGGTTTACTAGGTTTGTTAAAAGATTTGAGATTAGAAGTCTTCTGTTGTTGTATCTAGCTTCTAAAACAGTCCAAGCTGCAATGTACTTTTCTCCAGATGACTCGAAATGATTAATAAGTTTGCTTGCTGAGCATCCTATACTTGTTTTTAGGTAATTCATTTTGTGCGTGTTGGTAAGCTGGTTGTTATCGTGAATTAATTTTTTGAAAGTGTCTGCAAAGGCTATCCATTTAGTGTAGTCACCATTAAAGTGGGATCTCAACTGCTGGTAGTCGAATTTCAAATGGTTTGGCGTTATAATTTTCGCTTTGTTGAATTTCTGTAGCTAGTACGAACATTATATTATCGTATTCGCTATTTATTTCTTCGTATTGGTTTTCAATGAAATACGGTGAATTTAACTCATCTTGTTCAGAAGCCTCCATGCAAATTTTTTCATGAAGATCCGTAATTTGCATCATCATACGTTCTAAATTTTTTAGTTTTAAATTTAAAGCTGGCTTTGACTTATTGAACTTCAATGTTGTTTCAGTCGATAAAATTTCTCTTGTAAAACCTTTTATTTTGATTAATTGTTGTTTTACAAGTTGTTGGTAATTGGTTGTAATATTACTTTTGTACTGTGAAGGTTCAGGAACTTCTAATCTTTCAATTGTCTCTGGTGGAGTGGGCGTTGTTGGAGCACCATTTAGCCGAATCCGCATGCTTTCAGTGTATTCATTGTAGATTTTCGAAATATCTGTTCGTTGCTGCAAATAGTTGTTGTTATCTTCTAAAGCTGGTTTGAAATTGATTATTTTTTCATCGTTGCTAACATAGTTGTTGTAAATTTTCTTAACGCTAGCAATTCTTTTTTGTAGATAGTTCTTTGTCTTGCGGTTTTCAGGATCCTTTTTGTAATTGGCAAAAAGCTGTTTAATTTCGTCAGCAATGCCAGTTTGTTCATTTAGCACTAATTCCATGTTGTTAATAGTGGTAACAATGCTTATTTAAGTTTTTGTTGGTTAAACTTAATGAACTTCTTGATTGACAGTTGAATGAGTCTTGAAGTCTCGATGCTATTTGTTGTTCAGCAAAACTGTTTTTCCATGAGCTGGTTGTTTTTGCTCTCGAATGACCAATGTGAGATTCCCTCTTACACTTTTATTATGATAAAAGTCTAAATTATATATTTATTTAATTTTTTATTAACATAAATAATTTGTGCTTGTTTGTCAAAGCGTGGTCGAGAGAATATAAAAAATTACAATCTATTTTCACAAAGAAAATTCAAAAAAAATTATTTAGTTTTCTTTCACACGATATATGAGTATTGAAAACTCATATAACAAAATCATAACAAAATAAAATAATATTTTAATCTAAATGATAACAAAAATATTTCAGTTTCTTTCACATGATATATAATTACATTAAAAAACTCATATATCATGAGAAAAGAAATATTTGTTTAAAATAATAAAGAAATTAAATTAAATTTAAGGAATTTGCACTTGAATCAAATTCCATGTCTGTTGGTTCAACAGGATCAGACCATGTGCCGATCATAATCACCTTGAGCCGCTCAATAAACCAAATAAAGTCCGAAAAGAAAACCTATATTAATTTTAAAAAAGCTGACTGGGACAATTTTACTGAAATATAATTCAGTAAGCAGTTTTTACCAATTCTTCATTCTGGGGAAAAAACATTCAGAGAAATGTTTAATAAAGCTAGATCGCGCTTCATTCCAGCCGGCAGAATACAAAAGATGAAACCTAACATTCCACAGGAAGCTTGTGTTCTTTTTATTTCCACTCTTCAGGTTTCGTCTGTATTTAAATCTGGGTTTTTCGAATTTTTATGTGTTTTAACAACTTTTAAATTTTCCACTGTCCGGATTGGCAATTTTGACAGTAAACTTAGACATAGTATCGAGTTATCCAGCTGTTAGAATTGCCAATTTAGATATTGTCGATTTGGTTGTTTTGTGTTGATTTTGTTGAAATTTATTTTAAGGTTAAAAATAAATTGTTTATTTGTAATGACAAAATTATCAATAAATTTTGCCAACATAAGAGGATTAAATGTCAATTTTCATTCAGTTCATCAATATCTGGAAATTCAACCCCGACATTCTTTTCTTAACTGAAACGATAATCAGTGACCGAACTGTAACTCTAGATCGTAGTAAATACCTTTGTCCTCATTATGATCTAGAATCCTCTTTTTATTTCAAGCATGGTGTTTGTGTATATATCAGAAACACCATTCCATACGTTAGAATTAAAAATTTAGAATTAAATTCAAAATACCACAATATGGTATCCCTTAAAATTTGTTGTTCTAATCAAACGTTGTTTGTCTTTGGTCTTTATCGTTCACCTAACTCACCTGAGAATATCAACTTGTTTCATGATCTATCTGAAAAAATATATAGATTGACTGAGTATCCTAACGCAAAGTTTATAGTTCTTGGTGACTTTAACGTTCACAATAAAGAATGGCTCATACACAGCTCTACTACTAACGATATAGGTAGACAGGCTGAGCTTTTTTCTGTTTATCATAATTATACACAAATTATAGACCAGCCTACGAGAGTACCGAACATTCCTGGACAAAGTAGTAACCTACTTGATTTGTTCTTGACAAATGATCCTTTCTTGGTACAATTTAAAGTATCAGATCCTTTGGGTGGTTCAGATCATAATTTGATCTCCACCCAATTAAATATCCAAACTCCTAAATTTTTTAAAGCCAACCCCGTCTGGTTTGGGACTATAAAGCGGCGAATTGGCAAGGTTTACGGGCTTTTTTGAAATGGTTTCCATGTAAACATAATTGTCTTACTGATCAAGACCCAAACATAGCGGCTTTAAATTCTTCTAAAACTGTTCTCGAGGATATCCGCAGATATATTCCTAATAGATTGACAATGCAAAAAAGCAATTAAAGTTAAGAAAAGGGCTTTTCGTGAGTTTAATCTAAAAAAAACTGATGATAACCTTAGACTAATAGATACAGAAAAGAAGCTCTTTAATAGAAAAAAAGCATCTAAATTTGCTGAACAACCAACTGGTTCACGCAATTTCTTTAAAACTGTTAAGGCGGTCCAAGGTAATTTTTGTAAGTCTTCTCTACCTCCTCTTATTGATAGTGATATGCCTGTTATTGATCCAAAAGAAAAAGCCAATCTTCTTGGATATTATTTCTCTAAAAATTCTAGACTAAAAGAACCCAATTTCTTACCTAAACCAATTCCTAGAGCTTCTCATAAAATGATGCGTATAATTTTTCGTAAAAACATTATTCGGAAAATGCTTTTACAAATTAACACTAACAAAGCTTCTGGACCAGATCGTATTCCGCCGATTATTCTTAAAACATTTGCAAAAGAGCTATCACCGATCCTCACTAAAATTTTCTATTTGTCGTATAAGAAAGGCGTTTTTCCTGAAATCTGGAAAATGGCAGCTGTGCAACCAGTTTCAGGGGCGTAAAACTGATCCAACTAATTACATTACCCATTTCAATTTTGTCCGTTGTTGCAAAATTTTTTGAGAAATACATTAATTTTAATATAATGACCTTCTTAGAGTCTTCAAAATTGCTTAATGAAAGACAATACGGGTTCCGTAAAGGAAGGGCGACAGGAGATTTACTCTCTTTTGTCACTTATGTATGGAATAAATCTCTTGAAAACCATGATGAAACTTTCGGTGTTGCTCTTGATATATCTAAAGCATTTGACAAAGTATGGCACAACAATCTTATTTGCAAATGGTTTGGACGACCAACTTATTACTTGGGTACAGAGCTTTATTTCGAAACGAAAATTTCGGGTCAATGTTGATGGTTTCTCATCAGAAATTTTTTCAACTAATGCAGGCGTTCCTCAGGGTTCTGCCTTATCACCAACTCTTTTTCTTATTTATATTAACGATTTGTTGAATTCAACTGTTAATCCTATTCATAGTTTTGCTGATGATAGCACATTTCATGCATCACATGAAATGTCTAATATACATTCTTCATCAGCGCTTAATAACTGTAGGTCAAATTTGATAAATTCCTTAAACAATGATCTAACGACAATCATAGATTGGGGTTTTATTAACAGTGTTGAATTTAATACGAGTAAAACACAGGTTTGCCATTTTTCTCGACTGTCCGCACCTAATCCGTTTCCTTTAAAGTTTGACTCCAAAGATCTTGTGGAGAAAGAATCTGTAAGACTTCTAGGAGTAGAAGTTGAAAACAATATGAAATGGAATTCTCATATTTTTAACCTAGCTAAGAACGCTGTTCAAAAATTGGGCTTTTTGGGACGATGTCGTAAATTTTTCAATAGCGAACAGCTTCTATTAATATATAAATCATTTATACGTCCCTGTATGTCCCTGGTTGAACATTCCAATTAAAACCGATTGAAAAAAATTAATTGGATTAATCGGAATTCTGCATTGGGAATTTTCAATTAATTCCTATTCAAAAAATCTATTTCCAATACAATCCTATTCGTTCCTGTTAAATATCTCTATTTTATTCTTCAACCGGAATCTATAGGAAATGTATATAAATAGGAATTAATTGGAAATTTCCATTGCAGAATTCCGATTAATCCTATTCATTCCTATTAAATCTTTTCCAATTAAATCCTGTTAAATTTATTTTTTTCTAAGTTCCTTTTTCCTATTGAATCTCTTAATTTCCGATTGAAATTCAATTGGAAATTTCCTTTAGAATCCTACAGAACCTCTTTTCCTGTTAAATCCCATTCATTCCGATTGAATTTTAATTGGTAGATCGAAGTCTTCCTATTAAACCAATTCAATCCGATTTAATCCTATTGAAATTATATTGGATTCAATAGGTTTGAATTGGAATGTTTAACCATGTGTAGTACTGCTCTCACATCTGGGGTGGCGCATATATTAGTAGTTTAAAGTGTCATGACTCTGTTCAGCGTAGAGCTGTTAAACTGATTGGCAACTCAACTCTTACTAATGAGCTTGATTCCTTGCAGCACAGACGAAATGTTGCTGATCTGACAATTTTCTACAAATACATTATGGATGAAAAAACTTCCAATGAGATCAAATCTATTTTACCTGAACTAGCAAACCTATCACGTAACACCAGAGCAAATTTTGTGGCCCATCCTTTTTCAGTTCATATAAAAAAGTGCAGAACTGTTGCGTTTCCGCATGAATTTTTCAACAGAGTCTCTCATTTATGGAATGCCTTACCTTCATTGGTTTTCCCTGATAGCTTTAATACTCAAAATTTCAAAGTTAGCGTCCATAAGTTTCCTAAAGAAACTGAATAAATATTCAAACTTAATCCCAATCCCTAGTTGGGCATGGTATCTTCGGATATTCAGAGACGTTAATTTATAATTTATTATAATTAACACTAAACATGCCTAATTTTGAATTAAAAAAAAAACTCTTAAGAGATGACATCCGCAAGGCAGATCCAGCTGACGCTAGAATTGAAGACCTAAATAATCAAATTAATAAGTTAGTTACGGAATACA
The DNA here is from genome assembly GCA_963693315.1 of Diogma glabrata. NCBI lineage: Eukaryota > Metazoa > Arthropoda > Insecta > Diptera > Cylindrotomidae > Diogma > Diogma glabrata. Next base: position 269,682,168 of record OY856187.1, on the reverse strand, counting down.
AGCGTAATAAATGGAGAGAGCTAGTAAGTCAAGTTTTGGTCTACAATGTGTAGTAGTAATTACTATATGGGTCACACTAACGAATTGATACTTTTTAAACCTAGGTTGCACTATAACATGTACTAAAGCTTTTTTGTTTTGTTATAATTTTTTTTAAGGAATGGATAACTAAACAATAAATTTAATCATGTAATAAAAATATACAGGTGCTAAAAACCTCAAGGTTCTGGGGTGTAAAGATTTGGTAACAGATGCATTGATATATTTTTTGTTGAAAATTTGCATTTTCTATCATTATACTAAATTTAATTGTTTGTGCATTAAGTTCGGAATCAAGTGTGTAAGAAAGCATAAAAACACATTTATAACAACATTAAAATAAAAGATTTTATATCCTGATTTGACACGCACAAATCTATTTTTAACGGACTGATAACATAGCCATCCAAAACAAAGTAAACCAACTTATTTATTTTGGATTCCATTTGTTTTTTTGGCATGTATGATTTATACACGCCTCAGGTTTTAAGCCAACAGGAGTTATAATAGTCAATTACAAGTGACAAATAGACAGACACCGCAGTCACAGTTACAAAAAGAAACTCTAAAGCTCCAAACTAAGAGCATATAATCTGAGTTTTATCAAAACCGAACGACAGAACTTAAAAACAAAAATAGGTTTCCTGGTGACCGTCCAACACCTGATTCAATTTTGGTCCGAATTCAATTTATTTGTTTGCATGTGAACATGTATGAAACAGAAGCTTCATAAACTCGTTCAATACCTGTCCAGTGCAGGTTAAATTAGACATTAAATTTTTCACTTTCACTTAACGAAAAATAATTTACAATAGAGGACTGTTTTTAGTTTATTTAAATTCAGCTGATCAAACTGTATGACAAAAGCTTGTATGACAAAAGTACATTATTCAGATTTAAAAGCTTTATAATCATGACTAATTGCTAATAATTATATTATCTGATAAACAAAATTTCATTCAATATTCTTCTATTTTATTATCTTCGTGTGTTTAAATAATTTTAACAATTAAACTGAGTTCACAACATTTACTTATCACTAAACATTACAAACATGTTATGCAAATTTTTCTAAAGCTTTTTGAAAAAGCAAAACCGCAATATTTGCAGCGATGGGATCGGGTTCGCAACGATTTACCAACGGACCACTTAAGTGATTACCAGGTAGTCCACATAAGTTTCTTCTTAGCAATAAATCTGTTCTAGCACTTAGTGCTCTACTGTGTGGCCCTGGAGCATTGCCTACTAAATGTTTTCTTCTCAATATCTGTCGTTTCATACCAATTTGGACGTTTGCTATTGGATGACGATAAATTGGTAAATCATCATCATTTGTCATTTCCATATTTGATTCACTTGGATCTTCTTCTTTGATTTCGATTTTAATAGTTTTTAATCGAGAAGTCTCCATATTATTTTCATCTTTTTCTCTTTTGATTACATTTTCAATTTTGAATTCTTGTTTGATTTGTAATTTTTCATTTTTAAGTTTTTGTTGTGCATCGTGTAGCAAATTAACGGCGAATTTTTCTCCAGCCATTTTATACGAGATACCAATATCTAATAAGATACGATGCGGTTGCCAACGTTGTTTTGCTGTTGTTTCGTTTTTTGGTTTTCTGATAAGCTTTCGTGATTCTTCTACTAAACTGGCCCAATCAACACCTAATGCATCACCCAACCCTTTAACGCGAGCCTCTTCTTCTAATTCTCCATCAGAAATTTCTTCAAAATCTAAATCTATTTCATCCATTAGTTTTGTTTCATTGGTGGCTATCGGTTCGTCTTTTATTTGTGGAGATTCAGATGTTCCAGTTCCGATTGGTATTTCCAAAGCTATAACTTCTTTTGTATCTGTAAATGCGATTTCATTAGGATCGGGTGATTTGATTTCAGGAGACTGTTCCTCTAGTATATCCTTAAAAAAAACAATTCGTTTAATGTTAACAAGAAATACAACCTAACTTACGAGTCTTAACGCATGTTGAAAATTAAACAAATTAAATAAAATTTTGTTATTCTATACATTTAGAAAAATATGTAACCAATACTAAAATAAGCACTCACCCCAACTTGATTTAAAATTTCGTCAGCATCATCGCTAATTTCACTCAAATTGTCGCCGTCAGCTTCATCATTTGATGTAGTGTGATTTTCCAGAGTTTTCACAACTGCAGCAGGTTCCACGGTTTCTGTAAGTGGCACAACAGCAGAGGGAGTAACAGCTTGAACTATTAGCGTTGTTATTGTTGGTTGGGTCACAACATCTTCAACAGCTACTGGAACAATAGAAACTGTAGGAACGACAATTGTTGGAGTAGCCGTTGGTGGTATTGGAACCCCAACAGTTGATGTTACGATTTGTGGTATTACGACCGCAGGCCTTTGAATTGGAATAGTTTTCCTTATAAATGAATGCTTCGTATTTGTTATAATCTCAGTTGCTTGTCCTGGAATATGATTTACTCTTGTATTCGGATGTTGGTGGAATTGGTGTGGATGATGATGGTGGTGATGAGGTGCGTCATGTCTTCGGAAATCATCCATTGGCTTTTGGGGTCCCATTATTGGATGAGGTTGTAAAGGTGGTGGACGACGATAATCTATATGTGCGCGTTGTTCTTCTTTATGATGCCAGTTGGGATTCCAACGTCTGTTTGGAATATTAGGATTGACAACTCCACCAATTATCGGTACCCCTTCATGAGAAGTTGGAGGACCTGGATGAAGATGATGGTGAATATCCTCACGATGGTGGTGATTATTACCAACCCACTCGCGCTGATGATGAGGATCCCCACCATAACTGCCACTTGGTGCCCAATCAGCTTCAGTACCAGGCATAGATCCTATTAGTCCACTACCAATACTACCAACTTTTTCGGAACCTGGCCAATTTGCACTTGATTCCTCCCAAGGGCGTTCAGTTGGCCATTCACGTTCATCCCAGTTTGTAGTATGATGATCTGCACCAACTCTTGGTTCGTATCTGTGTTCCTGTTCTCTTTCATGTTCACGTTCGCCAGTCCATTCTCGCTCTGCATGATCTGTTGGAGGATACACCCCACTACTTCTAGTTGAAAGAGCATATCGTTCATGATCTTCACTATATGTTTTAGGTTCGAGGTAATGTTCACGTTCTTCCCTTACCCTCGTGCTCCTGGGTTCGTATGGACTTCCTTCATTGCGCCGAGGAATATACTCACGTTCTTCACGGTCGTCAACTCTTCTATCATGATGATCAATAAATGTCGTTCCCCGTTCATAACCCCTTTCATAATCTTTCTCACGTCGATCTCGACTATGTGAATGAGATCGTTGTCTGTCCATTGATTTTTCTACGCTATCATGACGACCAGATGCAATTGCAATAGCTCGTTCACGCTCTGCTGGTCGCGGAAGTAAACGTTCATTAGGTTTTAATCGTTCTGGTTTCTCAACATCACGTTCCAATCGCCTCGCCCTTTCCTTTGCAATACGATCACGTTCACGCTGTCTTTCTTGACAACGGGCTAATGCTTCTTCACGTTCTTTATTACGAGCTGCTTCCCTTTCCTGCCGCTGTTGCTCACGTTCTCTTCGTTCTCGATCACGACTATTTTCATGTTTCCTCAACGGTTGTTCTTTTAAAATTCGACGTTCAATACTTTTCTCACGGCGAATTCCCGATGATGTGCGTTTAATGGGTGAGCGATCTTGAGATCTTCTATTAACATCACGACCACGTGAATCTCGTTCAATTCGCCGAATAGATTGTGGTGACCGAGATTTAGGTCGAATTTTCGGCGTACGACTTCTACCTCGTTCTTTTTCCCTTAAACGTAATTTTTCTCGTTCCCGTTCCTTTTCTCGCTCTCTTAGTTGATGTAGTTCTCGCTCTTTCTCTCTTTCTTTCTCTCGTATTCGATCTTTCATTTGGATACTAGGATGATGTTTCTTTCTGTCGCCTGCAATAAGTTTTGTTTTTTGTTGAATTTTATGACCTTGTTTAATCGGAGGAGTTACACTACGTTGTTTACTACGGGTTGGAGGAGTTTGAGATCTTTTACGCATTTTAATCAAAGATGATTTTTTAAGGTGGCCAGATTTTTTAACTCCTTCAACTAATTTCTTACCAGTACAATGTTTTTTCATTTTTTTCACTCGACTGCTTGTCCCCGATGAGCTACTTGAATTACGACGTCCCTTCAAACGTTTCATTTTTCGCCTAGATTCACGAGATGTTGTACTAGATGATGAGGATGAATCGTCGCTACTTGTTCCAGAATCAGATCCAGAACTAGATGAGCTTCCTGAGCTAGAAGATGTGGCCCGTTGTTGAGCTGCAATTAAACGTTTATGCTTTTTCATCATTATTTCTTTTGCTTTAATTTTTACAGTTTCCATTTTTAGTTGTAATTCTAATTCTTTCTGAATGTCCATTCGACGTTTTTCTAAAATGTCGGGATCTTCATCTTCTAATTTATTAGAGCTTGTTTCAATTGAATTAATAACAGCTGGCAGCTGAGGTTGGATGGATTGTTTTGGTTCTTTGCGTGCTTCTAATGGCTGAAAATAAATTATAAAATGTGATTAATCAAATGTACCGTACAGTATGATACAAAAAGAACAAATTCAAAACTTGTCAACAAAAATTAATTATCGAAATTGTGTTTCTACCATGTTTTATTTTTTGTACTATTATTTAAATAAATTAATTATTTAGCTTGGTTATAGTGATTTGTTTACTTTAAATGACTCACATTATGTGAATTAATTTTTTTCGTTCCAAGCCTTTCAAAGACACTTGGACGAATTTTGGTTAAATCTCTTGCCTTTGGAAGTTCTACCGTTATTTTATTACGATTGACAATCTTTGACATTGTATTTTACAAAACTGATTTCGGAAAATTATTTTCTTTCTTCATATTTTGTTTGGTTCGCCAAAAATAAGTATTTTAGTTTTCTTCCATGAAAAAAAGTTTATATTTTCTTTGCTGTCAATTTAACTAAAAGCTTGAAATAAAATTTTGACAATTGGAGCTGCCATAGTGGAAAAAAACAATATCTTTAATGCGATGACAGAGTTCACGCGGCAAGCTCAGAAAACACATAAAATTATATAGTAAGAAACATGAAACTTTAACCAGTTACACTGATATTTTAGCCATGGCCCATTTCTCAAAAATGCCGATGAAATTGAAATTTTGACGTTTCTCGCTGAAATATTTTCGTTTTTTTCTTCCACTGGAATACAATTTTGCCAATTTCTTTTTGAACGATGAAATTGAAATTTTTCTGACATCTATCGTTAAAAATCTTTACTTCCCAATTTAAATACAAATCAAAATTTATTAATGGCGGTTAGTTAGATTTATTTAATATTCTTTAAATAAATAGAAACAAATTTTTTCTAAATACTATCAATTAATTTAATTTATTCAAAGAAATTTATCCAGAAAGTCGTCGTGCAAAAATGCAGTTTTCTGGACAGAGTATTAGCTGTCCAGAAAACTGCATTTTTAATTTTTGATTAATTTTGATACTTTACCATTTGTGAGTAGCTAAACAAGAGTTTGACTCTGACGCATAATACATGTTAGAGGAAATTTAGGTTTTGAATAATTTTTTCAGTACTGTTTATCTCTCTATAAACCCTCCTTTAATTTTGTATCTCACTTTAATCCCGTTATTCCAATTAGTGCTTGTTTTAAGTTGGTAATTTTCTAGAACTAGGTCTACTTTTAAGACCTCTTAAGTAAAAAAAGTTTTGTTATATAAAAATATTCTTTTGTACTTTTTATTGTGTCAATAAAAACTATTTTTTCTATAAAAAAAATACGTGGTTATTCGTATTAATTGAGATTAGGATGATTGGTGTAAATGTAATTTTATTGTTTATTATTACATTTAATCAAAAAAATCAAAGAAGAAATATTAGACGAAAAATGATGTTGAAAAAAATGCTAATTAAAACACATAGGGTAATTTAATTTAAATATATGTAACTAAATAAATATAACTACACAATATAAAAATATTTATATGATTACATAATGTTTTATTTTTTATAATTTTTATAATCATATATACTTTTAGGGGTTAAATTATGCTCAAAAGCTCTCCTGTATATCGCCTATTGTTTCGGGCATATTATCATTTATCGATGCAGTGTGCCGTTCACACGAAGGGTTTCAGCCCTTGTTTTTCGAAGAATTTGTGAATATTTACCGACAAAGAAAATTCATCTAAATTCCCAAGTAACAGAACAAAGTTATACAACCATTATTTTACGTAGAATAACTTGCGTTGAATAACTATTGAAGGTTATATTTTGGTTATTATTACGTTGAAAAATCCAATCACAAACATTATGGCAACTGTTAAGCCGGGCATTCACATACAACGGAAACAGAAACGGAAACCGAATTTCATACAAATTTGACAGCAACGGAAACAGAAACCGAATTTAGAAACGTAACAGAAACGTAAAATTCGTCTGTTTTGTCTGAAACGGAAACAATTAAAATTGAATTGTTTCAGTACCGAAACTGTCACATGACCAGAAACCGTCACATAATATTAATTATTATTTTGAATTGTGGTAACAAAAGCTTTGAATTTTGAATTTAATAAATAGGTTTAATAAATAAAAATTATTTGTTTTTGTTATTCTTCAATTTTATTATTCATAATGGATAACAAATTCACAAACTCAAACAAAATTCGGTTTCCGTTTCTGTTTTATTATTCACCACCGTCAACCAAATTAGAAACAGAAACAGAAACGGAAAATTTTCAGTTTCAGTTTCGGTTTCAGTTTCCGTTGTATGTGAATACCCGGCTTAAATGCCCAGTTATTGAATAACTTACGGTACAATGTAATGTAGCTTCAACCTAAATGTATTCGTTGAGAAAAAAAAACACAAATCAAATACCTACGTTGGAAATACGTAATCTCAAGAGTATATAGCTACTGTAAATACCCAGTTATTAAATAACGTCGTTTCAATGTGATTTTATACACCCAGAAAAACTAAAAAAGTTTTATTTTAAATAAATTTTTAATTGTATTAATTTAATAATAGAAATAATATTTAATTCAATAAATAAAATAAATCTACTAATTATTATAAAATTAATTTTCTATATAAATTGTTCTTAAATAATAAATTATTAAAGATAGACACATAATTAAAATAAGAAATTACAAAAAACAATCATCATCAAATCAATTTTAAACAAAAATATTAAATAAATATTTTAATTCAATTGTTCCCAGCTTTTTTCCAAAAGTAGATTGCTTGACTAAAGCACCGATAGTAATTGTTTTGATGTGGATAGTTTTTTAAATAACTTTTTATTAATATGATTATCCAAAACGATAAATATCAAAAGGATACTAATATTTCAGAAATTTTTTTGTTCATGGAATTGATTGATTGATTGATTGAT
>OY856187.1:269642195-269669695 GCA_963693315.1 Diogma glabrata | reverse complement strand
TGCTTACAAGTCACCATGCTCATTGGCGAAAGCAATCTCCCGCGCCAAACGTTCATTGCCAAAGTCGCCACGTAAAAAGCAAGTTGTCATGAAGCACCTAATTCAAAACATTGTCCCCAGCCAAGATCGCAACATCCTAATACAAAAAGGCAGTGGAAAGGATTCTCTAAGCAATGAAACCGTTAAAATCGTTCAAAACTTTTTCGAAAGAGATGACATTAGTCGACAAGCTCCAGGAATGAAAGATGTTGTAACGGTTCGGAACAGTGAAGGCAGGCATAAAGAGCAAATCAGGCATTTGTATAACTCTGTTTTGGAGACATTCTCTATATTTTGTAATGACCACCCTGATGTGAAAATCGGAAAGAGTAAGTTTGCTTCGTTACGTCCAAAACATGTGCTTTTAAGTAACAAAATGCCTTATAATGTCTGCCTTTGCAAACTTCATGAGAATTTTATTTCTGCCATCGAAAGCTTGAAGGAATGTTGCCCTGAATTTCCAGCTTATTCATCAGTGTTTTTAAAATCCTTTCTTTGTGAGAATGCCACTGAAAACTGCTGGAAAACTACTTGTGAAAAATGTGTAAATGTTCTTGAAATTTCTATTGAATCTTGTTTTGCTACATCTACCTCAAGTATAGTAGAATGGAATGTGTGGAAGGAGTTGGATGGTAGGTTAACAAAGATTGTAGAAGAAGGAAGTGTCCAAGATCTGGGAAAGTACATAGTGTCAATGAAAAAAGATTTCTTCTATCATTGTTATGTAAAAAGAGAACAAGCGCTTGCTTACCAGTCTCAGAAAGACCAAATAGGGAACAAGAGCTCAAATTTGACTACCGCCGTGCTGCAAGTTGATTTTGCTGAGAACTACACTTGTGTTGCTGAAGATGAGGTACAAAGTTTTCATTGGGTTCAGCCACAAGTAAGCATTTTTACCATATGTGCATGGTACAATGGGCAACATCACCCAGCTGTTATTGTGTCAGATGATTTAGATCAGTGGTTCTCAAAGCGTGTTCCGCGATGCACTTTCCACTGTTCCGCGAAAAAATCAAATGCACCATCAATTCAATTAAAAATTGTTTGAAAATAAAAATCAATTCAATGTAAAATTAACACGTACGTAAAATTTACACGTTTCTCGGCTTTGTATGAATAAAAATATCTTTCGGGTTAAAATTACTTCTTGAAAACATAAAATATTATTGCAGTTATTAAAATTCTCCTTTTACACACAAATAAATAAAAAATGTATGAAGTTTTTGTTTCACACGATATGAACAAATGATGGGATAAGAAACCCGTTTACTTCTTCCGAATTTTCTAGTTTTACTTTAAATGAGGAAGAAGAATTGACGTCGCTTTCTGCAGATCATCGTGGATTAAAATTACAGTTCCATGAAAACACTCCTGAAAATTTTTGCATCTCTGTTAAAGATGAATACCCGAGTATAAGCAAAAAATCCTTGAACATATTATTGTTATTTTCCACGACATAACTTTGCAAAGCAGGATTTTTAACTATGATCAATATAAAGACAAACAAACGTGAGAGACTAGGGAATTTAGAAGAAGAAATGCGTGTGGCGTTATCATTTATTCGCCCCGATATCGCTGAGATCTGTAAAGATCGTCAAGCTCGTCAAGCTTAATTTTAATTGTGCTTTCAATAAATATATTTGCATCAATCGATATCGGTACATATTTTATTTATATACATATTATTTTCTAAACGTAGCACTTGGAAGCAGGGGGTTGCCAATCACACGCTGCGACACGATTCCGTTTCCTTTTTGCTTTATAATTACTACGTTTTCATGCAGATCGAAAAAATTCTGAATCCTCATCCCGTTTTCAAACTGTAAAGTGTTTTCATGATTGGATTGAAAACGGGTTGAAAACGTTTTTAAAACTGTGTTGAAAAACTGTCAAAATGTCAAAAAGCGTTTAATTGTGTTTCATTAATTGTGTTCAATATTTTATTTTTTTATGCTTGATATTGTATTTTTCTTTTAAATAAAGTTAATGAAATAAACATTTTATAAATCAATGTGAAATTAGTTGTTTTGTAATAAAAAAACAAACATAAACATTTTACTGCGCATGACACGATCCAGTTTTCCGTTTTCATGTATTTTCGAATATTTGGATACCGATGATCCCAAAAAAAATCGAGATCGTATTTAAAAATAAATAGTATTCAAAACTGTAATTGTTGAAGTTTTCATGGTGAATTCAATTCGCATTTGGTTTTCAAATCGTTTTGAACTAAGCAAGAAAACGTAGTAAATAATGGAGTGTTTTGGCAAACATTATTCTGTTTTTTATTGCACTTTTGGTTTCAAAAATGTTAGCCACCCTCGCTCCCTGTTGTAAAGTGTATGCTGTATTGTAGATGTTCCGCCTAAAAATATATCAGAGTTTAGTGTTCCCCGACTTCAAAAAGTTTGAGAACCAAGGATTTAGATCACTCTAAAAAAAGCGTGATTCCATATTTGGACAAGACTCTTGAAGATTTAACCAATGGGATTAGAGTTGTCTAAATATGGTCTGATGGCCCTTCATCACAATTTAAGAACAGATTTATTGCGGCTGCAATACCTGTGCTTGAAAATAAGCTAAAAAAGAAAATCATCTGGAATTTTTCCGCTACTTCTCACGGGAAGGGTCCCGTACGACAGAATTGGTGGAGCTATAAAACGTCAAGTGCGGCAATTTGGAATGGAATGAACTAAATGGAATGGAATGAACTAAAAATACCCATTACTTTGAGGGTGGTATCATGCAAACCGCTGTTTTCGACAAAAATCAAAGTTTAATATTTCAACAATAGCTGTGTTCGATTTGACTGAAACAACTGAAAAATTGTATGCAATTGTTGTTGTTTTTTCAGAATTGTTTCAAGCTGGACGTGTTTACATGCGAAATGTGTACTGTGAAATCTTATGTTAACCAAACAAAGAGGACAATTTTAAATTCACCACAAAATTCTAATTTTTTAATGGTTAATGACCCCACCCACAGTCCGCAATTCGCATGTGAAAACCCAGCTGTAGTCAAATCGAACGCACTAATATTTTTAACGTTAATTTGATGCAAAATATCATCTGACAGTTATTGAGCTAACGGTAGATACTTAATATTTTTAAATGACCTCATCAAATGTTGGTTTACAAATTATTTTAGTTGTTATATCTAATAGGTTGTTATAGGTAATAGTTATATCTAATTAATTGTTATCATCTGGCAATATCTGTGATTTTGATGCCGAGATGTTCTTTTTTATGAACTCGCTAATTTCATTCAACCAGATCATATAAGCAGAAAGTGGACGTTTTGGTCTTTCAGAATTTGCTTCGAATATTTTGATGTGATCTATGTATTCATCTTTGATTTTAGCGTCTTTATCTTCCCACTACTATAGGAGTTTGTATAAAACAAAAAAATTAATCAGTTGTTTAATTTTTTGAAATATTTTATCTTTACTTACAGTTTTATCTTTAAGACCTCCCCATAATTCATCATCTCGTTTGTCAATTTCTGTCACGTTGATGTTCGAATGTTCTTTTTCTATCGTTAAATCGTTAATTTTATTCGACCTTGTTGTGGATCAACTGCAATAAATGTTGGTAATTCTACTCCATTGTTAACTACAGACGGATGATAGCGTTAACCATTACTCCAACCTCTCGATTTCGCTCCTACTTGATCTGTTTCTGTCCAATATAGATTATCAGCAATCCAATCGATGGACACAGATGCCAGTTTAGAATTTCCTTTTATATTTAATTCTTGTGAATATGCTATTTTAAAGCCATCAACCATGTAAGATTGTTTGATGGTTTTATCATAACTATCATCCCAGAATACCATGTTATATATGAGCAATTTCACGCAAGTTCAGCAAATTTTTGGGAAATTTTGACTTGACCCCTTTTAATTTTGATTATATTTTGTTTATAGATAGTCTTTCATAAATAAAAAATACGAGTTCTCTTAGAATTTTTTTTTTTCGACCAGGGGTCTTCACAGGGTGCCCCTCAATTTTTTGTTATTTTGTGATGTGAGTGCATTTTGACGAGCGATTGTAGAAAAACTACTGAATCGATTTTCATAAATGATATGTCGTTGAATAGGTATTAGAACATAGTTTTTAAAAATGTACACTGTTAATTTTTTGAAATAACTTTTAACGGTATAACATAAGAAAAAAACGGTGTAATTGGAAAAAAGATGGCATAACCTTTTTTTTTTTTTTTGTTAAACAAAATTGAAGCTTATTTTATATCTAACCACTTGTGAAAGTTTGGGACTTGCATTATTTTTCGTTTTAAAGATAAAATTCGTTGTGCATATGACTGTCGAGAGTCAGTTTTTTTTGTTCTGAAGCAAAATTATAAAAATGGCGTTATAAACTAAGAGATTTTTTTTATGTTAAATATCAAATATTTTAATATTAGATGAACTTTTTAAAACGTTATAAAATTTATATATGTAGTACAATAAATAAAATAAATACAATTGTTAAAAATGATTTACTTATTTTACAAACAGAAGTTTCTTTTGAATAGGAAAACAGCTCTGCAGTTATTTTCTTTGTATTAGATGGCATAAAAAATGAAATGTTTATTTGTCACTCTTAGTAATCACTTGTCACTCTTATAAAAAATAATTTGACAGTCTCGACTGCAAACAAAAAAACCGTATAAATAACAAAATCTATTTAGGAACTTTTGACTGGAGAAGCATTATGTTCGTATTATGTTATTATGGTCATAAAGTACAAGATTGTATTTTAACATTAAATTACAAATATTTTATTATTGAATAAACTTTTTAAAGTATCATACAAATTATATATGTAGGTTAAAGAAAATAAATATAGTTATTAAAAACTATTTACTTATTTTACATTTAAAAGTTTCTTTTGAGTTGGAAAACATTTTTGCATTTATTGTCTTAGTATCTAATGGTACAAAAGAATGAAATTTTTGAGTTCCTCTTATAGTAATCACATTTTTATATCGATTTTGTATTTTTTTTTATGTTAATTGATATGCATTTTTATCGGCGTATCCAAAGTTCATGGTAGATTCCCATTTTAAAGCCCATTCGAAAAGTTTTTTTGGTGTATCAATAATATCTTTGCTCCCTATACTATAACGGTGTGCAGCACACTTCAGTGTACCACCAATTCCATCACAAGGTCCATTTCTATGGCTGGTAGCATGAAAATGCCATTCTGCATCAACCTTAAAGTCTTTTTTATGGTGGCATAAGTTAATTAGGTTATGTTTATTTTTGTATTGAGAAGGTGCACCGTCAGTGTTATAAATTACTTTCGTAATATTAGAATTTATATGCGTTTTGATGAATTCAATAAGTTTTGTAATGAAAAGATGGACTGTAGTACTGTTGTGATCGTTTATATCCGAAATGAGTATAAAACTTCGGTGCTGTATATATTTACTTTCGGCACTTTTAAAATAAATGACAAATGGATGAATAGTAGCTTGTGAATTATTATAATAATAGCCTTGAACCGCATCCTGAATTATGAAGCCGTAGTTTTCAGAAAAATCCCCTTGAACGAAGCACTTCCTGCTTCTAATTTTTTTTCCTCAATGAATGTAGATTGCTGTTTTGCTATAAAGTTGTGTGGTATCAAAATTTGTAAACGGTAAATAAATTTTTTCATAAATTCTTCTACAGTTTCTATTAAAGTATCCAAATTGCATCGATCAGTGGTATTCCATTGTTGATATTGGACTTGAAGGATTCCTTTAACGTTAAAATCATTTAGTAATTTTTCTTCCAGTTGTTGAAGTTTTTTTGAACATTCATTGCACTTCAAAGTATGACAATCTTCTGTTAATTCACCACATGAAACAAAGTCAATTAATGTTTTTTAATTCTGGAAAGCAGCATCAGTAATTCAAGACATCTTAGAGTGTTGAATCATTAGTTTCATATTTTGATGTATGGTACACACGCACACATTATGAACTCCTTGGGATAATTTTATACATTCTTATGGTAGAAGGGACGTGAATTTAGTAAATCCTATTTTCACATCAGGAAACTTATTTTTAAACTCCACATAAGCTTCATTTAATGTACATAGCAATAAGCGCTTTTGTGTTTTTATGCGCTAATCTCCTTTTTTAAAAGATATTGCATCTCGTTTGCCTGGCAATAATCTACTGATTTCATCACTTTTATAGAACTGCTCCACAAAATTTATATCTGTTGTGGATACACCTCTTTTATCCGTCGCAGATGAATGCTGAAAATTATTTTTATGTAGGGTTTTACTTTTTTCAACCAAATGACGCGTAGCATTACTGTTGTTTGTTATTATAATTATATTGTTATTATAATTATATTATTATATTTAAAAATATAATAATTTATATTATTATATTTAAAAAACATTCTACTTGAAGTCGTATTTTTCATTTATCAAAGGCTGTCTATAAACTAAAAATAAACCAAATTAAAAAGGGTCGAGTCAAAATGTCGCAAAATTTTGCTGAACTTGACTGAAATTGCTTTTTAAAAAGTTCATTTAATAATAAAATATTTGATATTTAACATAAAAAAAAATCTGAATCTAAAAATCGCCATTTTTATAATTTTCCTTCAGAACAAAAAAAACTGATTCCGGACAGTCATATGCACAACGAATTTTATCTTTAAAACGAAAAATAATGCAAGTCCCAAACTTTCACAAGTGGTTAGATATAAAATAAGTTTCAATTTAGTTAAAAAAAAAAAAAAAAAAAGGCTATGCCATCTTTTTTTCAATTACACCGTTTTTTTCTTATGTTATACCGTTAAAAATTATTTCAAAAAATTAACAGTGTACATTTTTAAAAACTTTGTTCTAATACCTATTCAACGACATATCATTTATGAAAATCGATTCAGTAGTTTTTCTACAATCGCTCGTCAAAATGCACTTACATCACAAAATAACAAAAAATTGAGGGGCACCCTGTGAAGACCCCTGGTCGAAAAAAAAATTCTAAGAGAACTTGTATTTTTTATTTATCAAAGACTATCTATAAACAAAAAATAATCAAAATTAAAAGGGGTCAAGTCAAAATGTTGTTGAATCTTCGTGAAATTGCTCATATGTATATATAATCTAATTTCGGGTTCCGGTAGCAAATATTAAAGTGACATCATCTTTAAGAACTTTGCAGTTGTTTGAAATTCCATCAGATAGTTTAATCCCTCACGACATGAGCAAGAGTATGTTCCATTTAAATTGCTACATGTATGAGTTTTTGTCATTTCTTTCCATGGTCAGTCGCAGTTACAGTGGCGGATTACCATAGAGGCGGAAGAGGCGGCCGCCTCGGGCCCCACATGCACAGGGGCCCCCTCGCTACAAATAGTATTGATATTTTATAGGTATTCAAATATCAGATGACTGCGTTCATTCAACCAAAGTTTTTAAACCTAAAGATTTTTTTAATATTATCCCACATGTAAAAGTGTTAGGTTGTCAATTTCTATTACTTTTTTTCATGTATGTATTTATTTTAATAGTTCTAATTTGATAGTTTTATAATTTTTTAATGTACAAATTCGTTTTCCAATTTGTATAGTAAAAAAACATTTTGTTTTGAAAAGTTCCACTGTTACGAATGAATATTAATACTATAACTTTATTTGCAATGGGCTGTTATTATATCAATCGCAAAATTATTGATAAAAACAAAATCCAGATAAGTATTTTTTGGATATTTGAAGTATATTTGAGTTTTATGTTTTCATCATTTTCGATTAATTTCATATATATAACTAAATAAATGAAAACTTTTTAACGTGTAGAATTGAAATCTTTTATTGTATGCTTAAAGTCCATGTATTTTTTATACAATACATGCTAAATTCATCATTTGGATTAACGTTTGAAAAGGGTTTCCATATGATATGATTGATATAGTATAGGTGTTTTAGCTTTAGTTGTATATTTCGTTTTATCAACGTTGATTGGTAAAAAGATTGTCTAAAAAATTTGTTTGAAAAATTTGAAAAAAAGATTGTTTGTAACTGGACGTATTGATACTCAAATAGCTCGTGAAATTGAAGTACAACAAAAATGCTGGCGGGAAGTTTTAAAAAGAGTTGCAGCTACAGTAAAGCTATTAGCTACTTTGGGTTTAGCATTTCGTGGTCATCGAGAAGATATTGATTCGAACAGAAAAGGAAATTTTATGACATGCATTGAGTGCCTGTTGATGATTTTCTTAAAAATCATTTGGAGGATCCAGGAAAAGGTAATGTAAGTTATTTATCACATACCACATGCGATGAATTTATAAATTTAATGGAACTGAAGTAAAAGAACACCTAATTCAAGAAATTCAGGACTCTTTATATTATTCAATTATTGTTGATTCTACGCCAGACGTGAACCACACTGACCAACTAAGTTTTATATTAAGGTACATTGATAAAGTGGGCGATGCGAGAGAACGATTTTTGGATTTTTACAAATTGAAAATCACAATTCAGAATATCTAGCACATTTTATTTTGAAAACTTTAAACATTTTGTCTTTGGATATTAAAAATTGTCGCGGTAAAACATATATGACCGGAAAATATAATGGTTTACAAGCCAGAATTAAAACTCTAAGTGAGACCGCCATTTTTATTCCTTGTACAAGTCATACGCTTAATTTAATTGGAAATTATGCTGCAGATGCCTATTCTACTGCGGTGTATTATTTCAACTTTATCCAAAATATATATGTATTCTTTTCTTCATCTACTCACAGATGTAAGTTGCTTATTGATAATTTTTCCGATCCTAATTCCAAAGATATTAAAAAATTAAGTGACACAAGTGACAAGCAGGTCTGCAAGAGCTGATGCAGTATCCGCCTTGCGATTTAATTACAAAAATATAAAAAGCGTTCTTATCCAAATTAGTGAAAATGAAGACGAAAAACCGATTACTAAAGTTGAGGTTAAAAAATTATCTAGCTCTTTCGATGAATATGAATTGCCTTATTAACCGTTCTATGGGATATATTATTGCAAAGAATCAATAGTACTAGAAAATTTTTTCAAAATATTCAAACGAACTTATTACAAGGAGTAAAACTGTTTAATTCTTTGTCACAATTTATAAGGGATGTTCGGAATGATTTTGAGAGCATAGAAAAGCAAGCAAACTTATTAACAGACAATATTAGCTACAAAGGAAAGGACAAAAAAGAAAACGCAAAATTATGTATGATGAATCATCTGCAAATGATACACAGCTAGAAGGACGAGAATTGTTTATTATAAGTACTCACAATATGATCTGTGATAGACTTGCGATAGACTTCTGTCTACCAGAACGTCCATATATGAAACTGTTTTAAATAATTTTGAATTATTTTTTGATCAAAATATATCCAGTGATGAAGTTGACAAGTGTATTTTAGAATTGTCAAATACATATGCGAGGGATATAGAAGTACAATATTTTAAAGACGAAGTACATCATTTTTTAAAATATATAAAAGAAGAGAACATCACTTGTCCATTTAAGATGTACAAGGTCAATCATTGATGGCCTGCAATCTTCATTTAACAATGTGGAAACTATTTTAAAAATATTTCTTACATTGCCGATATGCAACGCAAGTGGGGAACGATCTTTCTCCGTTCTGAAGCGGATAAAAAATTATTTAAGAAATAGTCTTAATCAAACTCATTTGCAAAATTTTTGGTAAAATCTTAGGCCCCAAAATTTTGTTCCGCCTCAGGCCCCTTAAAGGCATAATCCGCCACTGCGCAGTTATATACCCAGGATTACATGCCATTATTAAGATTAGTACAATGATGTTCACAATCTCCTTTATTAAAAAAAAAGCAGGTATTAAAATGATGGCAGCCTAACTCATCTGAAATATCTCCACGATCGTTGGCACAGTTACATAACCTTAGTTATTTCTTTACATTTTTTATTGGCACAATTAAACTGAGTGTTTAAATCACAAGGTAATCGAACAGGCAGTAACATTATTTACATCGCCGTAATTATCACCACCAACACATTGTTAATAAAGATCAATAAAACAATG
Organism: Diogma glabrata; assembly: GCA_963693315.1. NCBI lineage: Eukaryota > Metazoa > Arthropoda > Insecta > Diptera > Cylindrotomidae > Diogma > Diogma glabrata. The sequence goes on along the minus strand of OY856187.1, from coordinate 269,659,602 downwards.
ATAAGCACATTGACATTTACGAAAAGTATCACAGTTAAATTTAGCACACACAGCAACTACTTAATCGGAGTTATTCCCACAATCGTCTATCCCATCACATAAATCAGAAGGAGAAACACATAAATTATTATCATGTTGGAATCTTGATTCTGGACCAAGGAATCGTGGCGGACAATCCATTTCATCAGACATAACACGAAAATCAAGATATCTATCGCGATAGTAGTGTGATTCTATGCAATTTCCAGATTAACATGGGAACGATCCATGTTTACTTTGATATCCTTCATAGTTTAGTTATCCTTCATCAGTATTATCTCACAATCTCCTCGTGATCACATCGGCCTCTGCTTTATATACATTTTCCGTTTCCCAACATCGGATTCCGAACATTCGCGTGAGTTTCTTTTGCAAATTAATTCACTTTCGTCAGATCTGTGCCCCTATCATCAACAAAATCACAAGTCCATTATCTGTTGGGAAGGCAAATTAGGGAAAAAGTATAAATAAAATATTATAAAATATCTGATAAATTGGCTTACTGTGGAATACAGCGATTACTTCTACATTTAAAACCTGATTTTGCACTGCATTTAGGACCATTTTCTGGAAGCTCGTCACTATAATCATCTTTACCATCACAGTAGCCGTCCTTTACCATCACAGTAGCCATCACACTGGAAGCTCGTCACTGCAATCATCTTTACCATCACAGTAGCCAAAAAATGGAGCAACGGATTTGCACCTTTCGTCAAAGCCAGCATACATGTGTCGTTAAAGAAACAGCACAACTTGATGGGAACGGTGCCCAGGTCCCTCAAAATATTGTTGCATTTCCAAATTGTTGTTCTGTGATGGTTGTTGTTGTAGTGACGTGTTTGGTGCTAATCCTCCACATGCACAAGTGTTCCGCATGTGAAGGCATTGATATCCTTTATAGAAATAACTGTATAAATAAAATAGAAATAATCGTAACTGAAATTCTAAGATGAAAGTGCTCTGACAATGAGTTCCACAAGGTGGAGTTCTCTCACCTTGATTTTTCAATCTATACCTGAGCAGCTTAACTGGCCCACCAGAAGGATAAACCATCACGTCATTTGCAGACAACTGCACGGTCCTGGCTACAGGAAATAACCTGGAACAACTCACTAATGTTCTGAACACCTACCTCAAGACCCTGAATGAATGGTTTAAACCCAGAAAATTGAAACTGTCCACTGAAAAGTTCACTTCTACTCTTTTCACCACACGAACGAAGGAGGTGATTACAACACTTAACATCTTACATCTGAATTGACATCATTTTTGTTTCCCACGGTCTTGGACGACACATTTAAGCTAACTCATCTGCATCATCGCCGCAACTATTATCAAAATCACACATCCATAGTTTTGGAATACATCTTCCATTTTAACAACTGAATTCAGTTTCTGGATCACACACACGTTTATCTGAAACCAAGAATATGATTATCGACCTAAAGTAAAAAGATTGTATTTCACTGGATACTTACGACACACAACAGGATCTTCATCAATCATTACCATCAGCATCGTCATCACATCTCTAGCTATTGAGTATGCATCTTCCGCTAGATTTGCATTTGAAATCAGGATCGGGACAAGGAAAATCAAAGTTTTGTTCATCGATTGTATCCCCACAGTTGTACAATTTGTATTACCACATTGAAATGTGGGGTGGGGGGGGGGGGGGGAGTGGTGTCAAACCATGTCATGTCACATGCAACTATTTGTTCAGCTTGATTAAAATTATCAATCAATAAAACCGAAATATTATATTATACTTTTACACTTATTTTTCACTAGGAGGGCCCGGCGTGCTTCGCTACGCTTATAAATAAAGTTTTTTCGTAGACATTTTGTTGACGTAGAAGCAATGATTTCAAAAAGTGGTAATGAGAAATGCTAGCATATAATTTTTAATTTGCCTTTTTAAATATATGAATGAAAAATAATCAGAACTCTAGCTGATCAGTTCAGATATATGAAAAATTAGCAATCAAATAAGTTTTCAAGTAAGCTTATTTGATCTCTAACTTATTTGATCGCTAATTTTTCACATATCCGAACTGATCAGCTAGAGTTCTGATTATTTTTCATTCGTATATTAAAAAAGAAAAATTAAAAATTATATGCTAGTATTTCTCATTACCACTTTTTGAAATCATTGCTTCTTCGTCAACAAAATGTCTACGAAAAAACTTTATTTATAAGCGTAGCGAAGCACGCCGGGCCTCCTAGTATAAAAAATTTTTCGTATATAATAACTTTTCTATTTATGATCCGAAAAATCCCAAAAATCTTTAAAACCTAAGTTACAGTAATATCAGTTAGCAGTGAAAATTTGAAGTGAAAAGCCTGAGGCTCCAGAATGTTTTTTTTAGCGTACATATATAAGAAGATAATAAAAAAAACAAAGAAAAATAATATAAACTCACATACATTATCACGTCGAATCAATTCTATCTTCATCTGACAAATTTAACAAACACATGAATTTTAAAATATGTATAAGGAAATATTTTATTCAAACATATTAGGCTTTTAAATTTATATGTTTGGCATGACAAAAACGACAACTCATATCCAAAGCACCACAAACATACGAATCAAAGTTACCTGGAATGACATTCAAAGCACACTTGAGCGAATTTCTCAAAATTATTAAGGGAATTTCTATTTCATCATTCACCACATTCAATTCTAAATCATCATTCATTTCTTCATTCACAACATTCATTCACAATATTACCATTCATTTCATCTATCATAAAAATAACAAACAACTCTAACTCTTCGAATACGATAAACTTTAAGGAATGAAATTTAAAAACACAGAAAAATAATACGTTTATTACTACCCACTACCAAAGAATATATAAAAAAGAAAATATAAAAAAATAAAATAAATTTTTAAGTTTTAAATTTCATTTCGTTTTTGTATATATGTAAACTTATAATGCATATATAGGATATATAGGATAAATCTAGTATAATATAATAGGATAAATCAAGTATAATATATAGCATGTTTTTACCTTTATAGGTTCAAAAGCAAAATTAAAACATATTATGTATATATATATTGTGACTAATTGTGACTAATTGAATTGAAAAAGCAGATTTAATTAAAACAACAACAAAAACAATAAATAACTTTTAAAAAAATCCCCCCTCTAAATTTTATTAAAACAATAACAAAAAAACAATAATTTTAATGTTATTTAAAAAAAAGAAAAAAAAACAATAAAAAATATACTACGTCATCAGCGTTACCACCGTATAGAGGGATAGACTCATGGCTATTATATTAAGGATTATTATTGTTTTATTTATTTTTTTAATGTTTATGTATATTATAACGCAGCGACAAAAACGATGTATAAACGAAACTGTAGCTGGAAACTAAACTGTAGCCGAGAATTTGAATAAAAACAAACAGATAAATTAAACAATTCTTCTTAATTGGTTTTAAGTTTTTTAAATTTTTTAGTTATATTTTAGTTTATTCTTAGGATTTACAGACTTCTGAAATTTCTGTGAGTTAAATAGATTGTGAAGAATTCATTTATTTTTATTTTAATAATGAATTGGTCTAATAAAAATGGTTGTGAAAAAAATTTTGTTTAAAAAAAAGAAAGTTTTCACAATTTGGAAGCCTTCATAAAATTTTGTGACGTAACATGTAAGGGAGTTTTAAAAATGTGACAATTTGTGACATAGGGGAGAGTGGGGGTCCAAAATCATGAAATTTTGCTTTACGTAATTTAGGTACAGCCCCTATGTAAAAACATTCTAAGGGCAAACATAACATCCATCCAGTGCAACACCTGTAAAGCATGGTGTCACCTCAAGAAATGCTCAGGTTTGGCCACACATAAACAATGGACCAAACACTACATAGCGCCATGCTGTAAATTATCTAGTCAACATACCAACACGAGCTGGCAGCAACACAATGGGAATGAACACGCATCCGGAAACTCCGAGTGATGTCCAAATTAGGCAATTGAATTGCAACGGTCTCACCAGCAAGATAGATAATATTATAAATAATATGTGCAATAATATGTGTAATATTATAAACAATATTTTAGTCTAAGGCCGGGAAAAAATATCGATATATCGATAAATATCGATAATAATCGATATATCGAATATCGATATCGGATTACAATATATCGATATATCGCTATATCGATATATCAATATTATCGACATATCGATATATCGATATTATCAATATATCGATATTATCGAGATTTCGATATATCGATATTATAGTAGTATCGATGTATCGATATATCGATAGTATCGATGTATCGATGTATCGATATATCGATATATCGATATATCGATGTTTATCGATATATCGATATATCGGTTTTATCGATATTTTTTTGATATCGATATTTTCGATAATTTTTTAAATATCGCCCAGCCCTACTCCTCATTAGGGCTGGGAAAAAAATATCGATATATCGATAAATATCGATAATTATCGATAATCATCGATATTTCGAATATCGATATCGGATTATAAAATATCGATATATCGATATTATCGATGTATCGATATTATCGATATATCGATTTTATCGATATATCGATATATCGATATTATCGATACATCGATATTATCGATATATCGATATTATCGATATATCGATATATCAATATATCGATATATCGATAATATCGATAGATCGATATATCGATAGTATCGATATGTCGATATATCGATATATCGATACATCGATATATCGATATATCGATATTGATCGATATATCGATATTTATCGATATATCGGTTTTATCGATATTTTTTTGATATCGATGTTTTCGATAACTTTTTGAATATCGCCCGGCCCTATTCTATCTAGTCACGGTACTTCAAGAAACCAAATTAAATGTTAGATCTAAGCTGTGATAATTAAGCTCTATTAAGATAGCGGACTAAAAATGGCGGCTACAACCAGGACCTAGTCAGGCATTTGTACCCAATTTGTAGCCAATTTGTTACGCCATTAAAAAATTTGTAGCCCCTGCCAATTCTGAGAAATTCAAGAAACCGCTATCTTAAATTTAAGCTAGCGGTTTTCGCAATATCTCACGTTCTATTCATCCAATTTTAATTTTTAATACCTTATAATTTGTAGCCGGTCAGGCTACAATTTGTTACATCATCAAAATGTTTGTAGCCTCTGCAAATTTTGAGAAATTCAACAAACCGTTATCTTAAAATTAAGTTAGCGGTTTTCGCAATATCTCACGTTCTATTCATCCAATTTTAATTTTTAATACCTTATAATTTGAAGCCGGTCAGGCTACAATTTGTTACGTCATCAAAATGTTTGTAGCCTCTGCCAATTTTGAGAAATTCAAGAAACCGCTATTGTAAATTTAAGCTAGCGGTTTTCACGTTCTATTCATCCAATTTTAATTCTTAATACATTATAATTTGTAGCCGGTTAAGCTACAATTTGTTACGTCATCAAAATGTTTGTAGCCCCTGCCAATTCTGAGAAATTCAAGAAACCGCTATCTTAAATTTAAGCTAGCGGTTTTCGCAATATCTCACGTTCTATTCATCCAATTTTAATTCTTAATACATTATAATTTGTAGCCGGTTAGGCTACAATTTGTTACGTCATCATAATGTTTGTAGCCCCTGCCAATTTTGAGAAATTCAAGAAACCGCTATCTTAAATTTAAGCTAGCGGTTTTCGCAATATCTTACGTTCTATTCAACCAATTTTAATTCTTAATACACTATAATTTGTAGCCGGTCAGGCTACAATTTGTTACGTCATCAAAATGTTTGTAGCCCCTGCCAATTCTGAGAAATTCAAGAAACCGCTATCTTAAATTTAAGCTAGCGGTTTTCGCAATATCTCACGTTCTATTCATCCAATTTTAATTCTTAATACATTATAATTTGTAGCCGGTTAAGCTACAATTTGTTACGTCATCATAATGTTTGTAGCCCCTGCCAATTTTGAGAAATTCAAGAAATTGCTATCTTAAATTTAAGCTAGCGGTTTTCGCAATATCTCACGTTCTATTCATCCAATTTTAATTTTTAATACATCAAAATTTATAGCCGATTCATTTTCACGTTCACGTTCTATTTGTGAAAATTCAGTTTCAATTCATGTTCTATGCAACCAAATTTTAGGGTTCCGTTTTTTATACGGAACACTATTGGTGTGAGTAAAACGAGTTTTTCACATTATATCGTTTATCTTGTAAACTATAAAAGCTATGGACTTGAAATTTGAGGTGCGTATAAAACTAATCTGTCCACATGAAATGACGAATACAAATAAAACTAAAGTGGTTTTCGTTTGATTTACCGGGCTACGATGTGAGACCTTTGATAAAATACATTTTTTTATAGATTCAAATAGGGTATCATATGAAAGGGCTTCATTTCAGTATTCCTTAAAAGTTTATTTTGGAATTTTACACCTCACTATTTTTTGTATAATTTTGAATAATGACGTTTTTTTCGTGTTTTCTTACCTCGATTAGCTCCGAACCTATCTGATCGAAAATGTTCAAATGTATTTGGAATGATAGAAAAATAGTACGTTTTTAATAAACAATATCAAAAAGTGTCATATTCTCATACTTAGATTTATTAAGGGGGTGGAAATGAGGAGGGGTTAAAACACTATTTAAAATGTGGTCAAGTGGGGTGTCATTTGAAAGAGCACTTAATTTAAAAACAAAGCAATTTTTTTAGAATTTTGCGATACCCAGTTTTGAGTTATATTAAAAAAAGTTCGACTTTCAGACCGTCTCCCTCCCCCCCCTACGTTTCGACACTGATTGACGGAAAAATTTGTAAAAATTCACACAGCTAGGAATTTGCTAAATTTTGTACGAAAACTATAGCGAAGTCTCCAATAATTATATTTCTGTGTGTTTAGAGGACCGGGCTAGAGGGGGTAAAAAAAAATTTTTTTTGACCCAAGCGAGTGGGGTGTCATTTGAAAGAACACCTAATTTAGAATTCGTTGCAATTTTTTTAGAATTTTCCGATGCCCAGTTTTTGAGTTATTGTCAAAAAAGTGCGAAATTCAGGCCGTTCCCATACGTTTCGACACTGATTGACAGAAAAATTTGTAAAAATTCACAGAGTTAGGAAATTTGCTAAATTTTGTACGAAAACTATAGCGAAGTCTCCAATAATTATATTTCTGTGTGTTTAGAGGACCGGGGTAGAGGGGGTAAAAAAAATTTTTTTTGACCCAAGCGAATGGGGTGTCATTTGAAAGAACACCTAATTTAGAATTCGTTGCAATTTTTTTAGAATTTTCCGATGCCCAGTTTTTGAGTTATTGTCAAAAAAGTGCGAAATTCAGGCCGTTTCGACACTGATTGACAGAAAAATTTGTAAAAATTCACAGAGTTAGGAAATTTGCTAAATTTTGTACGAAAACTATAGCGAAGTCTCCAATAATTATATTTCTGTGTGTTTAGAGGACCGGGGTAGAGGGGGTAAAAAAAAAATTGTTTTGACCCAAGCGAGTGGGGTATCACTTGAAAGAGCATCTAATTTAAAATTCGTTACAATTTTTTTAAGAATTTTGCGGTGCCCAGTTCTTGAGTTATTGTCAAAAAAGTGCGAAATTCAGGCCGTTCCCCCTATACGTTCCGACACTGATTGACGGAAAAATTTGTAAAAATTCACAGAGTTAGGAAATTTGCTACATTTTGTACGAAAACTATAGCGAAGTCTTCAATAATTATATTTCTGTGTGTTTAGAGGACCTGGGTAGAGGGGGTAAAAAAACTTTTTTTGACCCAAGCGAGTGGGGTGTCATTTGAAAGAACACCTAATTTAGAATTCGTTGCAATTTTTTTTAGAATTTTGCGGTGCCCAGTTTTTGAGTTATATTAAAAAAAGGGCAAAATTCAGACCGTTCCCCCCATACGTTTCGACACTGATTGACAGAAAAATTTGTAAAAATTCACAGAGTTAGGAAATTTGCTAAATTTTGTACGAAAACTATAGCGAAGTCTCCAATAATTATATTTCTGTGTGTTTAGAGGGCCGGGGTAGAAGGGGTAAAAAAAACTTTTTTTGACCCCAGCGAGTAGGGTGTCGTTTGAAAGAACATCTAATTTAAAATTTGTTGCAATTTTTTAGAATTTTGCGGTACCCAGTTTTTGAGTTATTGTCAAAAAAGTGCAAAATTCAGACTGTTCCCCCATACGTTTCGACACTAAATGACAGAAAAAGTTGTAAAATCTCACAGAATTAGGAAATTTGGTAGGTTTTGCATGAAAACTACAGCACAGTTTTTGAGTTATGGATAAGAAAGGGCAAAATTCAGATTGTGCCACCGCCTTCGTTTTGACGATGGCTGAAATAAAAATTTGGAAATATTGACAGAGACAGGAATATTGGTAAATTTTGAATGAAAATCATAGCGAAGGCTCAAATAATTACATATTTCTGTGTGTTTATGGGATGGGTGTGGGGAGGGAAAAAAAGCCATTTTTGACCCAAATGAGTGGGGTGTCATATGAAAGAGCACTTAATTTAAGAAATATTACAATTTTTTTTAGAACTTTGCAATTCACAGTTTTTGTGTTGTTGAAAAAAAATATTTTTAGTATGTAGCCTTTCCACCGCCCTAAATTTCAACACTCGATCGAGCGAAAAAATAATCAAATTTAATCCATTTACCAGCTGGTGTAATTGAATCTTTTTTAAGTTACCAAAAACATCTATGGATAATATTTAACCTGAATTAACATTTTTTGCCATTTTTGATTAATGTAGATTTGATTGTAATTTACTATTGACATTTACAATTTAACATTTATTTTGTTATGTGTCTATGGTCTGGAAATATAAGGACATTACAACACAACTTTTTGTCAATAATTTTTGATATTGTGTTCTTTTACATTCACGAAACCCTTGACGAGCGAATTTTATTCGCCTTTGTCTGACTTTTTTATTTTTAATACATCAAAATTTGTAGCCGATTAAGCTTCAATTTATTACGTTATCAAAAAATTTGTAGCCCCCTCCAATTTTCCAAAAACCGTTATCTTATATTTAAGCTAGCGGTTTTCCAAATATCTCACGTTCTATCTATCTTACTTAATTTCTGAATACATCAAAATTTGTAGCCAATGTGGAACCGATATGTTACGTCATCGAAAAATTTTTAGCCCCCTCCAATTTTGAGAAATTCAAGATACCGTTAACTTAAATTTAAGCTTGCGATTTTCACAATATCTTTCGTTCTATTTAGCCAATTTTAATTTTTAATACATTAAAATTTGTGGCCGATTCATTTTCACGTTCACGTTCTATTTGTGAAAATTCAGTTTCAATTCACGTTCTATTCAACCAATTTTAATTTTTAATACATCAAAATTTGTAGCCGATTAGGCTTCAATGTGCTACGTTATCAAAAACTTTGTAGCCCCCTCCAATTTTGAAAAATTCAAGAAACCGTTATCTTAAATTCAAGCTAGCGGTTTTCCAAATATCTCAGTTCTATTCATCTTACTTTTTTTGCTAAATACATCAAAATTTGTAAACAATGTGGAACCAATTTGTAACGCCATCAAAAAATCTGTAGCCCTCTCCAATTTCGAAAAAATGAAGAAACCGTTATCTTAAATTTAAGCTAGTGGTTTTCAAAATATCTCACGACCTATTCATTAAATTCTAATTCTGAATACACCAAAATTTGTAGCCAATGTGGAACCAATTTGTAACGTCATCAAAAAATTTGTCGCCCCTGCAATTTTGAAAAATTAAAAAAACCGTTATCTTATATTCAAGCTAGCGGTTTTCACAATATCTCACGTTCAATATCTGATCTTACTTTTTTTCTGAATACATCAAAATTTGTAAACAATGTCGAACCAATTTGTTTCGTCATCAAAAAAATTTTAACACCTGCCAATTTTTAAAATTTCAGAAATCCGTTATCTTATATTTAACTATGCGGTTTTCCAAATACCTCACATTCTATTCATCTTACTTTAATTCTGAATACATCAAAGTTTGTAGCCAATGGGAAACCAATTTGTTACATCATCAAAAAATTTATGGAATTTTGAAAAATTCCATAAACCGTTATCATATATCTAACTAGTGGTTTTCCAAATCTCTCAAGTTCTATCCATCTAACATTTCTTAATACATCAAAATTTATAACCAATGTAGAACCAATTTGTTACGTTATCAAAAAATTTGTAGCCCTTCCCAATTTTGAGAAATTAAAAAGAACCGTTATCTTATATATAAGCTAGCGGTTTTCAAAATATCTCACGTTCTATTCATCTTACTTTATTTCTGAATACATCAAAATTTGTAGCCAATGTGGAACCAATTTGTTACGCCAACAAAAAATTTGTAGTCCCTGCCAATTTTAAAAACTCAAAAAACCGTTATCCTATATTTGGGCTATTATTTTGAAAACGTACATCGAAAAAAAATAGCTGTTTTTTAAAAATTTGAAATTTTGATATATTGTTGGTATTGACGAAAGGAAAAAAGTGCTTTCTGCTTTTATTTTTTGTGTACTCTGAATCGGAGTTATGCGCGGTTGAATTTTTGAGACTTTTTCACGTAGTTTTGGTAATGGTGTCAATGTTTTGTGAATAAGTACCACAAATTTCATCCGACTTACGTATATTTTTGCAAGTAAAAAGGAAAATAATTGAATAATTGAAATAAGTAAGTTTAAAATTAATAGATTTTCTCTCTTCCGCTAGGCGGCGCGTAAAACCCTGGTTTACTTCAAAGCTTATATCTCAAAAACCCACCCTTTTTTTTTGTTTTCCACAAATTTTAAAGTAAACATTTGCAGCTATGAAATTGAGAAATAAAATGTCCGCAATTCAATATGGATTTTTTCTTACGATTTTTTAAAGTTTGGTATATGAATAATTCACATGTCTTTTTTTATTAAGTTAATAATCCTGTACTAAATATGGATCTAATAAATTAAACATTTCATATTTTAACACCTGCAATAAATTTGAACCACTTTCTGTGCGGTTAAATGGTTAAAAAGTTATTAAAAAAATTTAAGTTAAGTGGTAAAATAAAGGAATTTAAATTATTAAAAGGGTCTGTAAAATGTTTATTCATTTTGAAAAATGTCTATTCAGCCCTTTTTACTAATTAAAATCTCATTAGAGACTCATAATTTTAACATTTAAAATTTCTAATGACGCCCACAAACGTTTTTTGGAACACATTATGCTTGCATCCAATCAAAATATATTAAATTGTACCTACCTAATTTTACCTGATTCTACATATGTCAAAACTATTTAAAGGGTATATATATTGATGTGATTGCCTTATAGCGAGTATATTCAAAAATATTTAGAAGACATAACGTTTAGAAAAGATAATAATAGAAATGCCTTTCAAATTGTTCTGTAACTTGTACGGTCTCAAAAATCATACGCGGACATCAAAAAATGTGAAACTGGTCACACCAGTCACCAGATGACCAGTTTATATGTGAAACATGTCGCACTTAAATCTATAAAAATAAGGTAAATTTAATTATTTTATTAAAATAAATAAAAATTCATATGTAACTAATATTTTCTACAGCAGCTTTCATGTTCGGAAACTATCGATAGTGAAATTATTTCTATAAATCAGGATGTTGAAAATGTTCCAACGAATGAAAATATTCAAATACCTCCAGCATCTTTAGATCCATCACCAGTTGTTGGTGATGTTGAAATTATAACAAAATCTTCGATCATTGGGATCTCCAATTCTTATTCTGAATAAAAACCTGTTTCTCAATCAGAAATACACAGAAGATGGTTCAAATTTTTAATTTATTGCAGGTGTTAAAATATGAAATGTTTAATTTATTAGATCCACATTTAGTACAGAATTATTAACTTAATAAAAAAACACATGTGAATTTTTCATATACCAAACTTCAAAAAATTGAATTGCTGACTTTTTATTTCTCAATTTCATAGCTGCAAATGTTTACTTTAAAATTTGTGAAAAACAAAAAAAAAAAAAGGGGTTTTTTGAGATATGAGCTTTGAAGTAAACCAAGGTTTTACGCGCCGCCTAGCGGAAGAGAGAAAATCTAGTAGAAAAGAGAAAAGTTATTAATTTTAAACGTACTTATTTCAATTATTCAATTATTTTCCTTTTTACTTGCAAAAATATACTTAAGTCGGATGAAATTTGTGGCAGCTATTCACAAAACATTGACACCATTACCAAAACTACGTGAAAAAGCCTCAAAAATTCAACCGCGCATAACTCCGATTCAGAGTACACAAAAAATAAAAGCAGAAAGTACTTTTTTCCTTTCGTCTATACCAACAATATATCAAAATTTCAGATTTTTTAAAAATCAAAAATTTAAAAATCAACAAAAAATGTACGTTTTCAAAATAATAGCCCATTTAAGCATGCGGTTTTCAATATTTCTCACGTTCTATTTATCTTACTTTCTTAATACATCAAAATTTGTATTAAGCCAATGTGGAACCAATTTGTTACGCCAATAAAAAATTTGTAGCCCTGCCAATTTTGAAAAATTCACAAGAAACCGTTATCTTATTTTTAAGCTAGCGGTTTTTCAAATATCTTACGTTCTATCCATCTTACATTTCTGAATACATCAAAAATTCTAGTCAATTTGGAACCAATTTCTTACGTTATCAAAAAAACAGAGAGCGTGCTTAAGACCGCACGGCAGAAGTGAAAACTTCATTGGCAATCGCAATCAATTGATATCGTATTAGTAGTATTTGGATTGTATTAGTAGAATAAATTAGAAACAAGTCAGAACGATAAACCGCTAACTACACACACCCTAACCTCACAATGTAAATCAAATAATTGTTAAAATAGCACTCATATGCCAATAGCAGGGACTAAAGTACGCGTGGTTGTCACACCCATAGATCAACAAGTTTAAATTTTACAAATCTTCCTGCGGAAAGCTAAGCAAATCCATTTTTATTAATGCGTATTCTTGCCGTTTGCAAATCACTATCGGCTAAGTGCCACCATTTTTAATTATTTTATTTATCACGATTGCCATTCATGTTTAATCATACATAAGCTATGCTTCATTGTATAGAATTTATGCGATTTCCGTCTCGTAATTGTGAGCTTTTGGATCATGGTGGCTTTGGCAGGGAGCAGGTAACAAAGGGGCCTCCAAAGTTTGGTGAAAGTATAAAAGCTAATTTTTTTATATATTCTTTGAGATAGTATTAGAAGTCACGTCACCCATTGCCAGACACTTACTATCAGGCACCCTTAAACTTTAACAAAGTTTAGTAGAACGTGAGATATTTGAAAAACCGCTAGCTTAAAAATAAGATAACGGTTTCTTGAATTTTTCAAAATTGGCAGGGCTACAAATTTTTTATTGGCGTAACAAATTGGTTCCACATTGGCTACAAATTTTGATGTATTAAGAAAGTAAGATAAATAGAACGTGAGAAATATTGAAAACCGCATGCTTAAATATAAGATAACGGTTTTTTGAGTTTTTAAAATTGGCAGGGGCTACAAATTTTTTGATAACGTAACAAATTTCTTTCTACATTGGCTACAAATTTTGATTTTGTAAGATGGATAGAACGTGAGATATTTGAAAAACCGCTAGCTTAAAAATAAGATAACGGTTTCTTGAATTTTTCAAAATTGGAAGGGGCTACAAATTTTTTGTTGGCGTAACAAATTGATTCCACATTAGCTACAAATTTTGATGTATTCAGAAATGTAAGATGGATAGAACTTGAGAGATTTGAAAAAAACCGCTAGCTTAAATATAAGATAACGGTTTCTTGAGTTTTTCAAAATTGGAGGGGGCAACAAATTTTTTGATGACGTAGCAAATTGGTTCCCAATCGGCTACAAATTTTGATGTATTCAGAATTAAAGTTTGAGGAATAGAACTTGAGGTATTTGGAAAACCGCATACTAAAATATAAGATAACAGATTTCTGAAATTTTAAAAATTGGCAGGGGTTAAAAATTTTTTGATGACGTAAGAAATTGGTTCCACATTGGCTACAAATTTTGATGCATTCAGAAATAAAGTAAGATGAATATTACGTGAGATATTGTGAAAACCGCTAGCTTGAATTTAAGACAACGGTTTCTTGAATTTTTCAAAATTGGAGAGGTTACAAATTTTTTGATGGCGTAGCAAATTGGTTCCACATTGTTTACAAATTTTGATGTATTCAGCAAAAAAAGTAAAATGAATAGAACGTGAGATATTTGGAAAACCGCATGCTTAAATATAAGATAACGGTTTCTTAATTTTTCAAAATTGGAGGGGCTACAAAGATTTTGATAACGTAACAAATTGTTTCACACTGGCTACTCCTCCTCAAATAATAATACCAATGGCGTGCAACTGACCGACAGGGCGGATGATAACAACATGTTCCTGGTATATGACGCGAAAGACCTGAAAACCTTAAGACCTGCAAGGTGGCGAAGCGATTACAATCCCGACCTCTGTTTTTCCACAAAAAAACGAACAACGTAGTTGTTCCTATTCCAATATCTAGGGCTGTCTTACAAGGTTTTCCACGCTCTCAACTTCGTCCAGTAATTCTTGAGGTAGGAATCCAAATTCCACTAGTTAACTCTACTCCTCAACTTAGATGGAATTTTAACAAAGCTGACTGGGCTAAATATAGGTTGGAGTTGGATGCAGTGATTCGCTGGATCCAACCCATTCCTAAAAATTACGATAGATTTGTTGGTGCCATCATCTCAACTGCAAAGAAATGCATCCCAAGAGGCTTTCGTGAAGAATATATTCCTGGCTGGAGTAGAGAGAGCGATAAATTATATGAAGAGTACCTTAGTAGTGGTGAGGCAGACGTGGCTGATGACTTAATATACTCACTGGACGCCGCGAGAAAACAAAAGTGGATTAACGCTGTCGAAAACATTGATTTTTTCCATTCAAACAGAGAAGCATGGAGTCTCCTTCGGAAACTGAGTGGCTCAAACTCAATTACTCGTACTAACAATGAAAACAATCCAGAGGGCATTGCAAATCACATAGTAAACATGTCTCGTTCTTCTATTAATCGCCTTCATATGAGAACAATTAAACGCAAATTAAGAGAAATGAAGCGCAATTGCTCGTCCCCATCGAAGTATGCGAACTCTTTTAGTAGCGAAGAACTAGAATCAGCTCTGTCCCAAACAAAAAACGGAAAAGCAGCTGGCTACGATGGCATTTTTCCAGAATTTCTTAAAAATGTGTAATGGATAGTCTGGACCAATGTCTGAACCTAGTGTATTATAGTCGCAGCTTTCTTAGTTGTTATTTCTTGTATTAATCTGTACCGCTCAGGATAGTTTCTCATCCATTCATCATCAATGGTCATATTTCGTATAGTTCCCTTAACCCATAGTTTTCTTATTTTTCTTAAAATCTAACTAAGTTTTCAATAGCTGGACAAACATATGCGAGAAGGAAAATTGCACTAATTACCCTGATTTTGTATATTAATTAATATAACATAATATTGGGTAATTTGAATTAATTAACAATTTTCTTTAATTATCATCCATATAAACATTAAAATTTAATCTTACAACACCCTAAAATGGACGCGCGCTATGCTTCCTTTCGATTATTCTCACTATACTACTTCAATTTGAATTCTCTAAACATCAAACGTAACTTACACAATGAAGTTTTCAAAACCTTACAACAGCTGTGCGTTTATTTTTACAGTCATTAACATGCAAAGAAGTAGGGGGAAGTTGTCTATATCGTACCATCTCCTAAATTGTACCACCTAATTATTTATCTTCCTCAGTGATTTTGGTGAAATCTATGAATTAGAACTTGAAGTGAAAGTAGTTTTAAAAGATTTCCGCCAGGTATCAATCATTTTTGTGAATGCAGCTATTTGTAATCGCCTGTTAAAAATTGGAGCGAACTCGATGCAGTATTTGTTTGCAGTTTATAAGGTTTATTTTAAAAAAGTATTACATCTTTTAAATTATATTTCACATATTCTGTTAGTTTTTACTGTTTTTATTATATGCGAAAAAAAAATTCTCAAAAACAATATTTTTTATAAGTTTTCTTACAAAATAAAGTAAAAATGTACCAGTTGCGTAAATCGTACCTGTTAAAATTCCTAAATTGTACTACTACGTGCTATTTTCCACTCATTCTAACCACCTAATACCTAATACCTACCGTATTGTACCTTTTATGTTTATGTTTATGTTTTATTCGAATGTCGTAGACAATAGTCTTATTACATTCTTCATTCATAACCTCATGGTTTTGTTTAAATTCAACATAACTATTTTAAGAGTTAATTCATAAATTAATACGAATCCTCGAAAAGAAGACTCTTCATCTTGGAGACCAGCTGCGGATATCGGTACGGTCTGTTGGGAATTTGCTTAGCCCTTCCATAGATTTTCAAGGTCCGAGGGGAAAATACCGACACAACAGTAAATGTCATGCTCTTCTAGACTTTTAACCATATCTCTCTTCGAAAGACTTCATGGTTATATGTCTATAAAACAGAAAAGAAAACTCTTTCGGTATCTCCCGACGGCGTCTCTATGGGAGTTCCTGTTACTAGGATGAATATTCATCATTACATGTTAATATCCAATCTTTAAAGCGTATACCCAACAGGTTACGGAATTGGAACCGTATTCCCTTTCGCTCCCAAATTAAGAATATACACATATATATCTTTTTCTATATACAAACTCTTGTTTATGACCGCTTAGAGCTTAGGACCGACTAACTCGTGATCAAACACTGTTCACACGAAACCCTTCTCCACATCAGTCCTCCAAGATCTCATTCGATTATTTGCTACTACCACCAAGATCTGTGCCAATGATGGCTTCATGCAGGCTCACGCCAAACACTTCGACGCACATCATTGTACCCACCCTCCTACTCACTACAGCTTAATTTTCGATATAATTAAATATTAAAAAGAATGCTTTAGCGGTTATGTATAGGCATATGACTTGAGCGCCATCCATTTTAAGGGCTATTTGCTTCGGCAGGTGAGTTGTTACACACTCCTTAGCGGATTACAACTTCCATGTCCACCGTCCTGCTGTCTTAAGCAAGCAACACCTTTCATGGTATCTGTATGAGTCATTAATTTTGGCGCCGTAACATAACGTTTGGTTCATCCCACAGCGCCAGTTCTGCTTACCAAAAGTGGCCCACTGGGCACAATATATCATTTTTCCAAAGACCTCATTGACTTCAATCAAGAAAGTCGAGGATCTTACCCATTTAAAGTTTGAGAATAGGTTGAGGTCGTTTCGGCCCCAATTCCTCTAATCATTCGCTTTACCAGATGAGACTAT
>OY856187.1:269499695-269637195 GCA_963693315.1 Diogma glabrata | reverse complement strand
GTATTATTGATTTTTTATTTCCAACATTTCTTCCGAACATACCTAACCCCTATCTGCAACCCTTAGGGGGGTTCCCATACAAAAAACTCAAAATATGAATAAGATTAAAAAAAATAAAATCACATTATATTAAAAGAATATAAAATTACAAAACACTACCTTCGACTTCACTTAAAACCTAAAATATGTAAGGAAAATTTTAAAAAATAGTTCATAACTTCTTCTAGGTCATTCCTAGAGTAGTTAAATGTATGAGATGGTATTATTGATTTTTTATTTCCAACATTTCTTCCAAACATACCTAACCCCTATCTGCCTCCCTTCTGAGGGTTCTCATACAATCCATAATCCATCCATTTGTACAGGATCTTACCAGAATACTTAAATGCGGCATAGAACATAGTCTAAATTTTGTCTAAATCAAAATCCAGACATGTAGGAGTCACTTTGGGGGTGGTACAAATTAGGACGTGGGTGGTACGTATTAGGAAACTAGTTGCATAAATCGTACCAGTTGCAGCATCTTACTATTTCTCTATTATACAAGCCGGATGCACAAATTTACTCAGTTTTTTAGAGGAAATAGGTATTAAAAATCTTAAATTATCGATATCGTCTAAAGGTTATAGAAAAAAATAATTTTGGAATTAGTTATCAAATAAAATATAAAAATCAGTACGATTTAAGCAACTCTTCCCTATACATTGGGTGACCTATATACCACCATTTAGGATGCAGAAATAAAGATTTATTGCCTAAAGGTTACTCCCTAACAAAATGTATGATTGTGAAGAAGATATACACTCATATAGAAAGAAGTTACTATCAATAGTCACTATCTATAAATAGTAATCACTTTCTATATTATATATATAGATATAGGGGGAAGTTGTCTATATCGTACCATCTCCTAAATTGTACCACCTAATTATTTATCTTCCTCAGTGATTTTGGTGAAATCTATGAATTAGAACTTGAAGTGAAAGTAGTTTTAAAAGATTTCCGCCAGGTATCAATCATTTTTGTGAATGCAGCTATTTGTAATCGCCTGTTAAAAATTGGAGCGAACTCGATGCAGTATTTGTTTGCAGTTCATAAGGTTTATTTTAAAAAAGTATTACATCTTTTAAATTATATTTCACATATTCTGTTAGTTTTTACTGTTTTTATTATATGCGAAAAAAAATTCTCAAAAACAATATTTTTTATAAGTTTTCTTACAAAATAAAGTAAAAATGTACCAGTTGCGTAAATCGTACCTGTTAAAATTCCTAAATTGTACTACTACGTGCTATTTTCCACTCATTCTAACCACCTAATACCTAATACCTACCGTATTGTACCTTTTATGTTTATGTTTATGTTTTATTCGAATGTCGTAGACAATAGTCTTATTACATTCTTCATTCATAACCTCATGGTTTTGTTTAAATTCAACATAACTATTTTAAGAGTTAATTCATAAATTAATACGAATCCTCGAAAAGAAGACGAGTCTCAAGGGATCGCAGTATGACGGCTGCTCTACCCTTTACAACGCTCCCACCTTTAATAATGTCGTTTGCAATTGATTCTGGGTTCTTACAGTGTCAATACCTAAGATTTGTATTATTCTGATCTTTGGCAAAACTATGAACATTCAAATAGATCATAACAGCCTTAAACCAAATATACACATTAGCATCAATTAAACCAAAAGTATCGAATAATAAGTAAATTACTATTTTAGAATATGGTTTTTGCTTAACAGATTGTTAAAACCCCATTCAATTTTCGCAGACTAGCTTGGATACGACCTTAGAGGCGTTCAGGCATAATCCAACGATCGTTGCTTCATACCACTGTTCTCTCGAACAAGTATTGAACCATGGGTCCGTACCTGCGCTTCCTCTCGTACTACGCAGGAATGCTATCGCAACAACAAGTGCATCAGAAGGGTAAAACTAACCTATCTCACGACGGTCTAAACCCAGCTCACGTTCCCTTGCATGGGTGAACAATCCAACGCTTGGTGAATTTTGCTTCACAATGATAGGAAGAGCCGACATCGAAGGATCAAAAAGCGACGTCGCTATGAACGCTTGACCGCCACAAGCCAGTTATCCCTGTGGTAACTTTTCTGACACCTCTTACTCAAAACTCTTGATGCCAAAAGGATCGATAGGCCATGCTTTAGCAGTCTCTATGTGTACTGAACATCGAAATCAAGCCAGCATATACCCTTTTGCTCAATGTGTGGTTTCTGTCCGCACTGAGCTGACCTTAGGACACCTTCGTTATTATTTGAAAGATGTACCGCCCCAGTCAAACTCCCCACCTGGCAGTGTTCTTGAATTGAATAGTATCTGAACTTTATGTTAATACAAGTACTAACAGCTCATTATGATATTTAGGATCTATAATCGTAGTGAGAACACATCTAACAATTGAATGAATAGATATTGTGTGCACTTTAGGGTGTTTCATTTTCCAAAGATTTGATTTTCATATGACTTTGCTTACGCCCCAAGTCTCAGTGATCTAAAAGATATATTTGCCAAATTTCAAGAAAATTGGATAATGTTTAGGGGTTGCACACATCGATCACTTTAAGCTATATTTAGTGAAATTTACTTTAAATTTACATAAACTTTTATAAAACTGGTCAAAGTGTGCAACCTCTAAATATTATCCAATCTTCTTGAAATTTGGCATATATATCTTTTACATCACTGAGACTCACGGCGTGAGCAAATTTAGCAAAAAATTCTACATTTTATTTTTTGCATGTAAAAATGAAACACCCTAGTGCACTTGTTTCATTTGACCAAGTAAGTAAGGAAACAATAAGAGTAGTGGTATTTCATTTTTGATTAAGTTAATAAAATTAACAAAATCTCCCACTTATGCTACACCTCTTATGTGTCCTTACAGTGCCAGACTAGAGTCAAGTTCAACAGGGTCTTCTTTCCCCGCTAATTATTCCAAGCCCGTTCCCTTGGCTGTGGTCAGAGATGAGAAACAAACAACTTTGAGTTTGTTTGTGCAAAGTGAAATATTGTTTTAGTTTGTTTGTATTCTATTTCTTTCGTATTCTATTTTAATTTGTTTAAATTTGGATCTCTTCTATTCACTTCTATTCTTTATTTTAGATAGTTTTTTGCATTTAATTTTATATTATGTCAATTCGGTACAATTATCTTTTTAGATAAGGTGGTTGTAGAATTGTAGTTTTATGATTCAAACTCAATTTTTAATATATAGCACATAATAATAATAATACACATATATAATTTGTAGTAAAAAAATTTATATAGTTAAGGCTTAATGACTGTTATTTATTTATTTTTCTCAGTTTTATGACCATTTAAATTTAAAGTTTAGGACAGTAAAATAGGATATTTTGATGAAAAACAATAAAAAACAACAAATGAATTGGTTTATGTAGATATAAATTTTATTTTAAATTAAATATTTCATTAAATTTGAATGGCATTTAATGCCAAATATTTCATTGTTTATCTTTGGTAACCAAAAAACAGTCTTTTAATTCAATATCACAAATCGTTTCAATAATTCATAAGTTAACTTCAGTTCAAATTAAATATACATATTTCTATATATTATACATGCAAATAAATATTCGTTCTAGTTTTATTCGATAACGTTACTTAAATACAATGCATCCACATCGACGATGTTGAAATGGGAGTTA
Source organism: Diogma glabrata (assembly GCA_963693315.1). Classification (NCBI taxonomy): domain Eukaryota; kingdom Metazoa; phylum Arthropoda; class Insecta; order Diptera; family Cylindrotomidae; genus Diogma; species Diogma glabrata. Next base: position 269,633,501 of record OY856187.1, on the reverse strand, counting down.
AGGATCAATAAATCATTAACATGTTTTGGATCGATTTTATTTCTTCTAGCACTTATTAACAATTTTGCTTTAGAAAAGGCTCTTTCGGACGGAGAACTTGAAGCTGGAATGCAGCAGATTTTTAAATAGCAGGAATATAAATTCCGAAATATCGATATATGATTTGACCAATATTCGTTTATATCAATCACTCCATTTTCTACAGCTTCAGATTTATATTGCTCAATTTCTTGATCAATCGAAAAATTAGGAACATTTGAAGATGATTGTTGAAATGCAGCATACAGCGGATCAATATTGATATCGTTGTTTGGTTGGTCAAATGCATCATGTTCTGGACATAATTTTTTTATGTATCCATACACCTCATTCTTTTCATCACAAGAAAGTACATTCAAATTTTTGCTTTTAGGATACAAAAAAGCAGCTGCCTTGTGAATAACAGTTAGTTGTGGCTCCCATTTTTCTTCCAAAAATCTACCGATGCTTATTCGCAATTCATTTACCATTTCATTAATCGAAACAATTTTGCAATGAGCCTTGAGGTGGAAAATGTAAGGCAAACACTTGTGAATTGTAGGTTCTTTGCTGGTTTCCAGTTCGAGTGTTGCGATTTTGAATGGCTCAAGAAATGTAAATAAGTACTGAAGAGTTTCTAAATCAATTCCTATTAGTAAATTTCTATCTTGTTTTTCCAAAACAATTTCCTTTATTTTCTCAAAATTGTCTATGATGGATTTTATCATATCAACTTTTAGTGTACTCGACAATCTGTTCTGTAGGTTTAATGACCGCTTGAAGTAAGATACTACATTTCGACATGCTTGTAGCAAATCTTTAAACCGCTTGCAGCCCTTAGTCCCACTTTCCAAGATATTATTGATCAAATGATCAGCACAGCTAATTCTATTACACTTTTCAAGCGCTTTCACCATATTAGATCCTCGGTCGGTTACAAAAACGAACTTTTTCAAATCAAATACTCCGTATCTGGCCATTATGTTTTCGATTTTATTTAAAATGTTGTCTCCTGTAGCCGACTTATTTTCAAAATCTTCAACTGCTAGAATGCGTTCCAGAAGACGGCCATTTTTAAAATAATGGATCGTTATTCCGATGAATGAATTTTTTTTGAAATCATCGGACCACATGTCGGTGGTAAGTGCACCATTTTCAATGTTTTCTACTTCCGACTTAATGTCGCTAAAGAAATGAGACTTCACTTTCTCTATATTGTAGCTCACAGTAGTTCTGTGTGGCAATATATTTTCAACATTAATTTGTGATGGATTATCGTAATTTTCTGCTAAACTAAAAATGGATTTTATTAGATTAATAAATCCCTTTCCACTGACAGTTGAAAACGGAACACAATCCATCGCAGTCCAAAGAACGCAAGCAGATGTCAAGATTTTTTTATCATCTGAACTTAACTGAACTTGTTTCGATAATAATTTTTCAACACACTTATGATTGCGCAAGTTAGATGTTGTTTTTTTATTGTGTTTCAAAACCTTGCCACACTCTCGACAGCCGACGTAACCTTCTAAATTATTGTCCTCTCCTAATATAAATCCAAAACAATCCCAAACAACACTTCGTTGATGCGGACGTTTTGCACTTATTGTATATATTTTTTGTTTTAATTTTGTGTGAATCTCTTTAGTGTTCATCATTTTTGTGATTTATTATTTCAACGTCCCTTAAAAAACAATCATGATATTTAAATTCATATGTACTTAAAAATAAAAATTAAATACATTACCCAAAAATAGGTTATTCACAAGCCACACTGCACGGCGCTTATCACTTATTTTATATTTAATTCAAATGGAGAAATTGACGTTATTAGTTATTACTTATTTGTAAGTATAAAGTAACAAACATTAGTAGAAAAATAAACCAAATTGTAGAACTTAAATAGAAAGGACGAAAAACGGAATAGAACGAAACAAAATAATTTTGTTGCTTTTTTTCTTTTTATTTTGTTTGAACGTAAAATTATAGAATGGAAATAGAAGTAAACTAAAAATTTTGTTTCTATTTCTCATCACTGGCTGTGGTTTCGCTAGATAGTAGATAGGGACCCACCATAACCCATTAATTGCACGTACCTCTGTTCCTAGTTCAAAAACTTTTACAGGGTTTATCATAAGCTCAACCATCGATCGGCCGAGACAACTTTGTCTAAAACATTTATTTGGCATCAGATAGTAAAATTTTATATTTACCTCAGTCAAATTTATTTAGTTGCTCGTTTCCATCCCTAACCTCGTGGAGGTTGATGGTTTACATACAGAGAAGCTGTATGTTCTACTATCAAGAACTATGTCAGAAAGTGATCTAACCTGAAGGGTTAGACCTGATTCCTTTCTCGCATCAGTTCATGAGCTTCAGTGCAAAATTGTTTAAAAGCCTGAATCATTTTTATATTTAGTAGTATACTAAGTGTATCTACTGTTAAAAATCCGTCAAATCCATTTTCAAATAAGGACGATTTAAGATCGTTCCTTAAGGTCTCGTAATCAGGGCAATCCAGTAAAACATGTAATGCAGTGTCATCCACATCACATGTTGCGCATAAACCATTGTCCGTAACATCAACACGTTTCAAGTACTCTCTAAATTTGCCGTGTCCAGTTATAAACTGGACCATCGGACCTGTCAGAGCCACCTTATTTGTGCCTAAAGCAAGAGTTGCATCGCTGATAAAAAGATACGTATGCCTACCCGTATCTGAGACCTCTCAACGTGCCTTCCATTCGTTGAGAGTCTCCTGGTGCAGTCCCTTTTTAATTTGCTTTCGCTCAACTCGGCTGATCGCGCGGTTGTATAATTTGACCTTCTCTTTTAAGAGAAGGTCTAAAGGGATTGTGCCCGCAATGACCTGAGTCGCGGTTGTAGAAATGGATCTATAACCTCGGATCATGCGGAGCAACATATTTCTTTGAGCTCCAAGTAACTGTTTATTATGCTTAACATTGGTCCGCCCATACCAACCAGCTGAGCAGTACGACATGATAGATTCCACCACAATCCTATAAATAAGATGTAGTGTATTTCTATCGAGACCCCACCACTCATGAGATAACCTAGTGAAACTATGGAAGAGGGACTTGGATTTCTCGCATATTCGTGTAACATGACTTGAAACCCCCATCCTCTCATCCAAGTCAACGCCAAGGTATCTAGTTGAGCTGACCATTCTGATTGTATTTCCATTAACCTTAATGGTTGGTGGTCTAGCTCTATCGTACTTGCCCTTTAGCTGTAGCATAACAGTCTTTTGCTCAGACAAACTTAGTTTGTTCCTTCTGCACCAGTTGGTCATATGGTTTAATGCTTCTTGACCTTTTTCTTGCAATTGTTTCCTAGAATTTCCAGATATAACAATTACTTTATCATCAGCGTATACGACTTCTGAGACTCCATCTATCATGCTAGTGTCAAAGACCATATTCCAAAGTGTTGGGCCAAGAACAGACCCTTGCGGGGCTCCTCTTGTAATAGTCTTTTCCACCGAATCAAGCTCATCCCTAATTATTGCCTTTCTCGAATTAAGGTAGCTGTCCAGCAATCTTAGGAGATTAGCTGGGCAGCCGAGTTCAGTAAGGTAGCTCATGACACTTGTCCACCATAGATTATCGAAAGCTCCCGATATATCTACGAAAATGCCAAGACAGTACTTTTCCGCGGTTGATTGAACAATATCTATTAGCTTGCAGACTGCATCCTCGGTAGAGCGACCCTTTCTAAAGCCATACTGCTTATCCGATATCCCACCTCTCAAATCAATGCAACTTAATAGTTTTTTGTTAACTATTTTCTCGAAAATTTTGCCCAGAACTGAAAGAAGCATGATTGGTCGATAAGATTTGGGGTCGCTATAGTCCCTATCTCCGGCTTTTGGAATTACAATAACCTGACCAATCTTCCACTCTTTCGGAAAGATACCGTACCTGAGGCAGCTATTGAAGAGTTTTAAGCAAGTAGGAGCTAAAACCTTCCAGGACTGCTGTACAATAACAACTTCTATTAAATCCAGACCAGGAGCTTTGCCACGTTTCATACTCATCACAGCCTCCTCAAGGTCATCGACTGTGAAGTCCGAGACATCCTGCGATACATACGGTAGCTGCGCTAACCTTCTGATCTCAGTATGCTCAGGTGAGTCCTCTGTATCATCTGGAAGCAAGATGTCAAGCAGCACCTTGCTAGAGGTACTCCAAGAGTGCATGATATTACCGTTCGAAGAGACGGTTTCATGCACTCTACGTTGTGCAAGCTTTCCGGTCTGGTATTTATAGATGAAGCCCCATGGGTCCTTGTTGCCTACTTCCGTAACAAGTTTCATGAAGCTTTGCCTTTTCGATGTACTGACCTTATGCATGTAACTATTTCTAAGGTTCCTGTAAGCAGCCTGCTTTTGCAGCCTCAGATTTGGATCACGTTCCTTCTGGTATTTTCTTCTGACCTGGTTAACCTCACTTTTGAGTTTGGTTAGATCATTGGTCCACCAGGTTGCCCCATTTGTTTTGTTGCAGTTAGATTTGCGCGGTATGGAATCTTCACAAGCGTTTTGTATGACCTCGGTAAGGGAAGCTACTATCGCCTCACAGTCCGCAGAGCTACAAATCGTTTCAGCTTGCCTCTCGACTCGCTTAATATTAAGTACTAGATTTAGAGTAAGTAGATCCCAGTTGGTAGCCTCTGTCTTGAACCTATTGGTATTTGACTTATCACGAGAGACGCAGGCAGAACGGTTCTGAGAATCAATTATCTCAAAAGAGATAGCACGATGATCACTGGAAGTCCAGCCCTCATGAACTTTCCAGTGTTTAATACGCCTTATCATACTTTGCGACACTAGGGTGACGTCTACTGACGATTCGCCGTTGTGTGCATATGTGCTTAGATTCCCAGACTCGTTCGCCACAAACAGATTCCATCGCGAGATGAAGTCTTCAAGCTTGTGACCTCTGCTGTCAGTGATACGATCGAACCACAATTTGGATCTAGCGTTAAAATCACCGACAATGACAACTGGACCTTGTATATAGCTAAGGATCTTATCTAGCTTATTTAAATGCACCTCGATGGGTTCCCGAAACTGACAGTAGACATTCACTAGGTGAAACGCTCCACCAGAACATCTAACCTCTACACAAATACAGTGAGAATCCGTTAGTTGTGAGAGAGTTATAGCTCTTATACTGGTGTTGTGGAAACTTATGTGGGCAGGTATGCAACTTTCCCCATTATTCGCGCTGGAGGCATAGTGCGTGTTGACTCCCAGACCAGTCACGACTCCGTTCACTCCGTAGACTTCCTGTGCACACAGGATGTCCACGTTGTGAGTAGAGACGCATTCACGCATCTCATGCACTGCCAGCACCGAATGTTGCAAATTAACTTGTGCAAATTTCAGACCCATGCCCGACCTCAACGCTGTACTGGTGTGTCTATCCATAGAGGTTTCTATGTTTCATGCGCTCCAATTCATGATTATAGCTGTGGCAGGTGCTACCTCCTACCTTGTGAGCATGTGGTTTGCCATTTGTTTTACAGGGTGCACATTCCGCCGGAGATGCTTTGTTCGAGCATTCCGCTTCTTTGTGACCTGTGTTTGAACAATGGCCACATGTCACATCAGCTTTTGTGCAAGATTTGAACATATGTCCAAAGCACTGACACTTATAACAGCGAAGAGGCCTGACATATTCCTGAACTACACAAGATGCCCACTCCACGTAAACTCTTTTTTTGTTAAGAAGTTTATTTTTGCTTTCAGCGTTTATCTCCACCACCCAGTTAATGTCCACTCCAGTTCTCGCACCGATCTTAAAGACAGGTTTGATCACCGTTGTTTCGCCATCGAGACCATTTTGCCTTATGATAGCAGATGCTACTTCCGCTTCCGTTAGGCCAGCTCTGACCCCCTTTATTATAAGTCGTGGCAACGGTTTCTTGGGCTGACTTATCACGAAACCGGCATTTTTCAACGACTCGTTATTGGTAATAGCATTGAGATCAGAACTAAGATCAGTTATCAACAGAATGCCATTGTCTCTCGTGGTTTTCATCGCTTTTACTCTCAGACCACCGTCACACGGGTTGACGTGGGCCGAGAGACCAGCTTTGATGTCATCGCACCCCTTGCCAGGGAGGTGGATTACCAATGCCTGTGTTCTAGCTTTCCTCTTAGCGTTTTGGCTTTTGCCACGCTTCCTCTTCCTCTTCCCTTTCTTCCTCTTGCCACCAACTACGGTCCACTCCTCATCTAGTACAGCTGCCTCATTGGCTTGCTCAGCTACACTTATGGTGGAATCCGTCACGTTTTCACCAGTGTTATTTTGTTGCTGCTGTGGGACTACAGCAGTCTGTGACTGTTGGATATCCTGTGTCTGAACAGCCTCGGCATACGATTTTTTCTGTTTTTGCGTTTTCTTATTCTGAATTTTTGTCCTGATCGGAGTACCTTCATCGTTGTTTTTGCTAGTTTTGGGTATCATTTTTTGTATCGTTATTTTAGGTTTCATATGTTTGGTTAATAAATCATCGACTCCTTTCAGAATCTCATTCTTAATGTCATTTTGGTTGTCCTGTTTAGCCTCAAGAGCAGAAACATGGATCAACATCTTCGTATAAGCAAGTTGTGTTGCGTTAACCACTCGGATCATGTTGTTGAGATTCTCCTTATGAGGACCATTCGTCATAGTGGTAAACCCGACTAGTTCAAGCATTATGTCAGCCAGACCTTGCTGAACTGAGTCAACAACACAATCATCTTTACTACTATTGAGGATTACCTCATCGTCAACATTTTCCTCACTTCTGTTCGATTTTGCACGCTTTAATCCTATTTCCTCCGCCATTTCAAATTCCGGCTCCTCGTTCCTATGCCTCTTCCCGCTACTTGCAGCCATCTCTTATAATAAGTCCGACCAAGTATTAGCCGTGTGAAGGGTTTTTATTGCGCCCGAAGGCGTTACCTTCACTTCGTTATCTCCCTGCGACCCCGGAGAGGTGCTTGATCGCGCGACTTTTTTAAGCAAAACCTCTTATAATCTTGCTTATAAAAATTTACTTTTTATATATACTCTGATTACAAGAGCAATAGAACCTAAAAACAATTGTATTTCACAATTAATTAGTAGACTCAGTCAAGTTTAATTGGTTATATCGTATCCTTCGATTGTCGTTATAACTTGTTCTTCGTATAATGAATGAAATTAGTTTCGATTTTTGATTTGCAATTATAGCATTCCTTAGCTCAAAATTAAGTCAACGTTTTCCTGTATGACTTACCCCGCAGGGAGTAGATAGGGACAGTCCTTTAAGTTTCGGGGTACAAGTACCCTGTAACCTTTTGTTTGTTAACGGGGCGATTCCTACCATAGGTATACCCGCCCCGGCCTCCACAGGCGTGGGATTGGATACACCCAATCAGTGCGCATGCCGTGACATGCTACTGGTACTGATCCGACCTGCAAGGGTATGATCACTCACCAGTCAGAGCAAGGCCTATCTAAACCTCTTACTAACTCTGCAGGTTAGCACCCGAGCTAAAAAACGTAGCTCACTCGTCGGAGCACAAGACTCCTAGCCCGCGATATGGGCTTTTAACCACAGCCCCTGCGAATCCAACACCATGGTCAGAATGGGAATAATCCCACGGCTCTCTGACCCCCGCAGTACAGTTTACCTCTGTAAGTTTGCGGGATCCAAGGATCCCTCCCAGTTAGACCTTCTTGCATGTTCTGGCACTGGTCAGCCATCTCGGGTTCGTGGGGCCGCTAAACCCAAAGACAAATCAGAGCACCCCGAGGAGAGTGCTTCCCCAGAGGACCCGGAAATGTCCCCCTGCGAACATAAAAGACCACACGCACAACAGATAACATGACCAACAAGTAACCACACAGTAATTATAACGCCACCAGTTAGTTACATCACTGTACTTACCTTGTATCATATCTCACTACTTACCCGCATATGTGTAATCGCACCTAGAACTTGTTCAACGCTGAAATGCTGCACCACTTCAGCGCTATTGCGTACGGTCTCTGCCCTGAGACTCCTTACGCCTACGATAGGGACAGTGGGAATCTTGTTAATCCATTCATGCGCGTCACTAATTAGATGACGAGGCATTTGGCTGCCTTAAGAGAGTCATAGTTACTCCCGCCGTTTACCCGCGCTTGCTTGAATTTCTTCACGTTGACATTCAGAGCACTGGGCAGAAATCACATTGTGTCATCACCCGCTAGGGCCATCACAATGCTTTGTTTTAATTAGACAGTCGGATTCCCCTGGTCCGTGCCAGTTCTGAATTAATTGTTAAATGATGGGCGTTTCAGACTACATATTTTCATACATAATCTATATAATAGCAAGAAAGTTCCGTAATGGCAACTAGGCGTACTTAATCAATTCCGAGATCGATGAACTTCATGATAAAGAACAACTTTACTCAGACGAAAAAATACTATTAGTCTTAATATTACATCCCAATCAAGCCCGAGCCATCTCAATCTTCAGAGCCAATCCTTATCCCGAAGTTACGGATCTAATTTGCCGACTTCCCTTACCTACATTATTCTATCGACTAGAGACTCTTCATCTTGGAGACCAGCTGCGGATATCGGTACGGTCTGTTGGGAATTTGCGTAGCCCTTCCATAGATTTTCAAGGTCCGAGGGGAAAATACCGACACAACAGTAAATGTCATGCTCTTCTAGACTTTTAACCATATCTCTCTTCGAAAGACTTCCATGGTTATATGTCTATAAAACAGAAAAGAAAACTCTTTCGGTATCTCCCGACGGCGTCTCTATGGGAGTTCCTGTTACCAGGATGAATATTCATCATTACATGTTAATATCCAATCTTTAAAGCGTATACCCAACAGGTTACGGAATTGGAACCGTATTCCCTTTCGCTCCCAAATTAAGAATATACACATATATATCTTTTTCTATATACAAACTCTTGTTTATGACAGCTTTCGCTTAGAGCTTAGGACCGACTAACTCGTGATCAAACACTGTTCACACGAAACCCTTCTCCACATCAGTCCTCCAAGATCTCATTCGATTATTTGCTACTACCACCAAGATCTGTGCCAATGATGGCTTCATGCAGAATGCTTTAGCGGTTATGTATAGGCATATGACTTGAGCGCCATCCATTTTAAGGGCTAGTTGCTTCGGCAGGTGAGTTTTTACACACTCCTTAGCGGATTACAACTTCCATGTCCACCGTCCTGCTGTCTTAAGCAAGCAACACCTTTCATGGTATCTGTATGAGTCATTAATTTTGGCGCCGTAACATAACGTTTGGTTCATCCCACAGCGCCAGTTCTGCTTACCAAAAGTGGCCCACTGGGCACAATATATCATTTTTCCAAAGACCTCATTGACTTCAATCAAGAAAGTCGAGGATCTTACCCATTTAAAGTTTGAGAATAGGTTGAGGTCGTTTCGGCCCCAATTCCTCTAATCATTCGCTTTACCAGATAAGACTATTTCTCCAAATATGTATATGCACCAGCTATCCTGAGGGAAACTTCGGAGGGAACCAGCTACTAGATGGTTCGATTGGTCTTTCGCCCCTATACCCAATTCTGACAATCGATTTGCACGTCAGAACTGCTACGATCCTCCATCAGGGTTCCCCTGACTTCGACCTGATCAGGTATAGTTCACCATCTTTCGGGTCACAGTATGTATGCCCATGGTACGCTTTTACTCATAAATATTTAAAAAAACATATATGAGTTGATAAAAACGCCCAAGGACTGAGGTGCTATTTAAAAAAATAACACGTAGTCCTAAATATTAGTTACGTTAATTTAGTCTGTAGGTTTTAATACCCAATGACTTGCATACATACTAGACTTCTTGGTCCGTGTTTCAAGACGGGTCCCAAAGGTATCTCAAATCTTTATCATTGCTTGATCGGAACATATACTTTTACTGCATTTATAAAATAAATCGTGGCGTACTACGCTTCACATAAAGTGATAGCATGTTCTATTAAATATATCAGCATATTGTCAGGATATATAACAGATCAATCACAAAGTTCTATTCCATTATTCCATGCACAGAATATATAGGCACAAATGGCCTGCTTTAAGCACTCTAATTTGTTCAAAGTAATTGTACTGTTCTACAACAGCACTCGATTAAGAGCACTGATACAGATTTACACGTGGATAAACCTCTAATTCAAAGAATCTTCAGCTTATATCACTACAGTAATACGTCATAGCATCAAAGTATTGTACTAACCCAGTTATGGTGTACTACCTGTGCTTGACACAAGTTCAACTACGAACGTTTTAACCGCAACAACTTTAATATACGCTATTGGAGCTGGAATTACCGCGGCTGCTGGCACCAGACTTGCCCTCCAATTGTTCCTTGTTAAAGGATTTAAAGTGTACTCATTCCAATTACAGGGCCTCGGATTGAGTCCTGTATTGTTATTTTTCGTCACTACCTCCCCGTGCCGGGATTGGGTAATTTACCCGCCTGCTGCCTTCCTTAGATGTGGTAGCCGTTTCTCAGGCTCCCTCTCCGGAATCGAACCCTGATTCCCCGTTACCCGTTGCAACCATGGTAGTCCTAGATACTACCATCAATAGTTGATAGGGCAGACATTTGAAAGATCCATCGCCGGTACAAGACCATGCGATCAACGTGTTATTCAGATTCATATTAAAAACGATACAGTATAAAAGTATACCTAATGTATCGATTGATTTTAATCTAATAAAAGCACACGTTCCTTGCGGATCGTGATCTGTTGCATGTATTAGCTCTAGAATTACCACAGTTATCCATGTAATTATGAATACGATCTAATAAACCATAACTGATATACTGAGCCTTCTGCGGTTTGACCTTACAAGGGTGTGTACTTAGACATGCATGGCTTAATCTTTGAGACAAGCATATAACTACTGGCAGGATCAACCAGAATTCTATTTATATTTATAAATATTTTTGTTTCAATTATTAGTGAAATTGCTTTCCACTTATATAACTTTATTACTTGGAACGATTACCTTTCCAATAATAAACTATATTCGGTTCTATTTTTGTTCTATTATATATAAGAATTTTGTTTTCTTTTATTTTATTCAATAAACATGCCCCATCATGTATAACATAATAAATGTCTTTACAAGTATATTCAATAATCCAAACAATGAATTACATTCAATACATAAATATAAAACTTATTTTATATTTTTTCTTTTGATCGACTACTCTCATATAATACTTTTCATGTCATAAAGTAGTGTAAAATACTCAAAAAATAAAATCACAGCTTATTAAAACAATATAAAATTACAAAATACTACCTTCGACTTCACTTAAAACTTAAAATATGTAAGGAAAATTTTAAAAAATAGTTCATAACTTCTTCTAGGTCATTCCTAGAGTAGTTAAATGTATGAGATGGTATTATTGATTTTTTATTTCCAACATTTCTTCCGAACATACTTAGCCCCTATCTGCAACCCTTAGGGGGGTTCCCATACAAAAAACTCAAAATTTTAAAAATAGTTCATAACTTCTTCTAGGTCATTCCTAGAGTAGTTAAATATATGAGATGGTATTATTGATTTTTTATTTCCAACATTTCTTCCGAACATACCTAACCCCTATCTGCAACCCTTAGTATGGTTCCCATACAAAAAACTCAAAATTTTAAAAAATAGTTCATAACTTCTTCTAGGTCATTCCTAGAGTAGTTAAATGTAAGAGATGGTATTATTGATTTTTTATTTCCAACATTTCTTCCGAACATACCTAACCCCTATCTGCAAAAAATAAAATCACATCTTATTAAAACAATATAAAATTACAAAATCAAGAGACGCGGTAGTGTCTTGCGCGCCATGTTTTGAAAGACACTACTAGCATATATACTGTGCACCGAATAGGTTTTAAAGGTTAAAATTTTCATTTCGCATAATTTGCATTTTTTCTACAACTGTATTCAAAGTTATCAATAAAAGTATATCTTATTTAACTATATGTTTCTCATTAGTAAAAAAAAGTCAGCATTCATGCTTTTTTCTGAAAGTTTATAAAATCAAAATTTTGCTTTCCCAAACTTTTAGTAAAATTAAAATGTTTTTACAAATTTTTATACCACGTTGGTAGCATTGATATGAATGTAGTAATTTAGTATCATTTTGGCGAATTTTCAAAAACCAATCAAATGTACAGAATTGAAAAACACAAAATTATGCGAATTGAAATTTATTATCCCTCAATATTGGTAATATTTAACAACAGTTAAAAAACTTAAACACGAACCCAGATTAGTTTGCAAACATATAGTTGTTTTTAAAATACAAAAAATATTTGTTATGTTTGTATCCAGAAAACCCATCAAATGTTTTATTAATATATTAAATGGAAGTTGGTAATTATAAAGGTATTAGAAAAAAGAATATATTTAGAATATGCTTTCAGTAAAAAGACCTATTATTGATGTATTATGAAAACGATGTTGTGAAAACATGTATTTGGTCTATTATGTAAATTTGTTATCTGAGAGAACCCAACAAATGTTATATCGATAATAAATTTTAATTTTTATTTCATTTTATTTTAGAACGTTGGTAGTTATTTTGAAGTGATGAGATTAAAAAATAATTTAGTAGGCTTTAAAATTTTGTGTTTTTAAGCTTTATGAGGTATAAAGAAAAGAATTTGAGAAAATTTTATTATTATTTTAAGGGTTCCGTACTTTGAAAAAATAGAACAAAACCCTTATGGTGAGGACTTGATTGTTTATTATCCATTATTCACAACGACTTTCTCACTGAAAATTAAAATATATGTATTTACGTATATTTATGTGGTAAGATAAGGCGAAAATGACAAATATGTGCCGATTTCGAGATTGAGGTGATATATAACCGTAAAAACTGAAATTTTTTAAAACTTTCAGTCAATCATAGACTATAAAGTTTATGGAAGACACCAATGGTACTTGGCTGAACATAATCAAGAATTTTTAAAAAAATTGTTTAATTGCGAAACACTTAATTTCACATCTTTTTTCGCACAATGTTGTTTTGTTTGTTATTTATTTAGAGTAAATAACAATCGATTTAAGCTTTCATGCTATCCTCAAGAACTTTTATAAAATTGTTATGTTAATTTTTTAAAATTTAATAATTTTAAAAAATTAACATAACAATTTTATAAAAGTTCTTGAGGATAGCATGAAAGCTTAAATCGATTGTTATTTACTCTAAATAATTATAATTCAAACAAACTTAACATTGTGCGAAAAAGCTTTGTGTCATTCAAGAGTTACCGTTACAATAAACATACTTTTTTTTAAATATTGCACCTAGGTCCTAGATTGATAAAAATCGAGAGTAAAGTTCTCTGTAGAAAACATTTTATATGGATAATACAAATTTGATTCTCCCATATTATATTATAACTTTACAAAAAACAGTCAAATCGTCGCAAAAACAACCAAAAGGCTGTAAAAAACCGCGCCATGTTTTTCTTTAGCTTGAAACTATCATTTTAACTATAACAAATAAATTCTTGTATCTTATTCTTTACAAAAACTTTTCAAATCATAAAGCACTAGTTATAAAATTTCTTAATGGCATTTTGTTTTCTAAACATCTAGCTATATTATATAATTTAAGTAATACTCTAGAACTACATATCATAATTCTAAAACATATAATAAATATGCACATTTATTAAAATTTATTTAAGCAGAGGAAATATAATTTATTTTTTTTTCTATAAAAAACCGCGCACTTTCACTTACATATTTCTTGAACAAAAACCTTGGCGCGACCTTTTCTCAATTAATTTAATAATGTCATTCCTAAGGTCTATTTTCAGACGACTGTGAAAAGCCGATGAATTCAACAATGGACTTCTAATTATATTAATTAAGTCAGTATCATATTTTCTACAATTTTTCTGAAGTATAGTAATCTATTTGAAATTCCCTTTATATTATTACGGTATGCTTAATTTTATATAAGACATGAATTGCTGTAAGAATATCTAGCAAATGGCAAATATAACAATATAACGATGACTATGAAATAACATTATCAATAAATTTCTTTTCGTACTGAATTTTAACATTCATTGATATTCATTTAAGATTGCTATTTAATCAATGGTTATTTCAATATAATGTTTATTATGAGTCAACCATAGTCACTATGCGGTTGGCTTTATTGTCATATTAAGAAAAGGTCGCACCAAGGTTTTTGTTCAAGAAATATGTAAGTGAAAGTTGTAATGAAGCGCTTTCTCATTGGCGAACCAATGAGAAGGACATAGCAGGAAGCGTACCTAGCGAGATTGATTTTCAAGCCCCAAACTAGCTTCAGCCCATGGGAACGATAAAGTAACCCTGCTACTTCAGCACAAATACAGTCATGTACGCTATTCACGAAAATTTGCAGAAATGGAAAGAAATACAAGTGGAAAAACGAAGACTCTGGCGACCCCTGTTGCGAAAGACCCACGATCAACACGTCCAACCCCCACGTTCACACACACACACACACACACATTCACACCCCTTTATCATTATGACCGAAGTAATAAAATAAATTTACTCACCCCATGATTAAACCCCGTCCTCCTATTCTGCTTCCATCAGCCCTCCATCAGCACGTTGTTCAGGTTTGAAATCTCGCAAAAATACTTTGTATGTCGCGAACATTATGGAGAAACGATGAATCAATTGGTGATCAGCAGCGTTGCATAAACTTGTATTTAAAATCGTGAGTCAGTTTGTCCTTCAAAAGCGTTGACTCAATTTATAAACAATGACGTTGAACCAATTTGTAATCAAATGCGTTGATAAAATTAGTAATCCAAATAGTTGAATAAATTTGTAGTCAAAAGCGTTGACTCAATTTATAAACAATAACGTTGAACCAATTTGTAATCAATTGCGTTGATAAAATTAGTAATCCCAAATAGTTGAATAAATTTGTAGTCAAAAGCGTTGACGAAATTTATAATCAATAACGTTGAACCAATTTGTAATCAAATGCGTTGATAGAATTAGTAAAAATAGTTGAGTAAATTTGTAGTCGAAAGCGTTGACTAAATTTGTATTCAAAATCGTGAATCAGTTTGTCATCCAAAAGCGTTGAATAATTTGGTAAGCACTATCGTTGAACCAAGTTGTAATCAAATGCGTTGATAAAATTAGTAATCCAAATAGTTGAATAAATTTGTGGTCAAAAGCGTTGACTAAATTTATAAACAATAACGTTGAACCAATTTGTAATCAATTGCGGTGATAAAATTAGTAATCCAAATAGTTGAATAAATTTGTAGTCAAAAGCGTTGACTAAATTTATAAACAATAACGTTGAAACAATTTGTAATCAATTGCGTTGATAAAATTAGTAATCCAAATAGTTGAATAAATTTGTAGTCAAAAGCGTTGACCAAATTTATAAACAATAACGTTGAAACAATTTGTAATCAAATGCGTTGATAGAATTAGTAAAAATAGTTGAGTAAATTTGTAGTCGAAAGCGTTGACTAAATTTGTATTCAAAATCGTGAATCAGTTTGTCATCCAAAAGCGTTGAATAATTTGGTAAGCACTATCGTTGAACCAAGTTGTAATCAAATGCGTTGACAAAATTTAGTAAAAATAGTTGAATAAATTTGCAGTCAAAAGCGTTGACTAAATTTATAAACAATAACGTTGAACCAATTTGTAGTCAATTGCGTTGATAGAATTAGTAAAAATAGTTGAATAAATTTGCAGTCAAAAGCGTCGACCAAATTTGGATTCAAATTTATGGAACCCAATTGCAATCAAAATCGGTGAATAATTTTATAATCCCAATCGTTGAATAAACTATTTTTAGTTAAGATATATTTGAACTATTCTTTAAATTACAGTTTAATCATTTAATAACAAGAACGACAAAAGTTATATAAACACGGTAATAATTATTTACAACTCATCACGCCAGTCTCGTACATTCTTATATTTTATATTTACAGATAATGATTTTTTTGTTTTTTTTGTATTTATATTTAATAAATTAGAAATATTCACTAGCCTAAAGTTCAATAATTTAATAACAAGGACGACACAATTTAACTAAACACGGTAATAAATATTTTAAATGGATCATGTCCAGTCCCGTACATTTATAGTTACAGATAATGATTTTTTTTTTGTATTTAAATTTAATATATTAGAAATATTCGCGAGACTAAAGTTCAATAATTTAAGAACAATGACAACACAATTTAACTAACACGGTAATAATTATTTTAAATTGATCATGCCAGTCCCGTACATCTGTATAAATTATAGTTACAGATAATGATTTTGTTTTTTTTTGTATTTAAATTTAATATATTTGAAATATTCACTCGATTAAAGATCAATAATTTAATAACAATGATGACACAATTTATCGGAACACGGAATAGGTATTTAGAACAGAAAGCTAATTCGTTAAGTGAATTATGCAGGTCTCTAATAAATTCTCACAGTTTTATAAAATTTTTGGTACCTTTACTAATCCTTTTTCGCGCTTATCCAAAATGTCAGCCATGCCCAAAAGTTCGACGTGGTATTTTTTTATCCAAATTGGTACAATTTCGCGAAATGCAGGACCAGACGTCCATCAAAAGAAATATATATCACAATCACTCACGATCGTCATCTTCATGGTGAATTTTATTCCATTGTTGAGAACTGCCGACGTAGAAAAAGAAAAAAACACTCCTTCAAAAAAATCCAAATGTCCGAAAATCTCATGCACGACTGACAGCCGTCCAAACACCAAAAAACAAATGTAATAGAACTAAGAGAATTCTATGCGAACCGCAAAAATAACTAAGAGAGAGTTTGACCTACAAGGTCATTATTAATTTGTTTGTAAATTTTTCGTTTTCACAGGCACAAACATAAATAATTTTTTTTCTTTGTTTTAATTTTTGTTTTAAACAACACAAAACGAATAAATTTTTTTACTAAATTGAACACTAGTG
Organism: Diogma glabrata; assembly: GCA_963693315.1. Lineage (NCBI taxonomy): Eukaryota > Metazoa > Arthropoda > Insecta > Diptera > Cylindrotomidae > Diogma > Diogma glabrata. Next base: position 269,616,447 of record OY856187.1, on the reverse strand, counting down.
GGACGCGAATACATTTAAAAAAATTGAACTAATTGCACTAATTGACCTAAATTGATGCTAATTAAAAATTCCACTACTTAACTTTTTAAACTTAAATTTAATCGAAAATGCATGAATGCAAAATTTCCGTATTTTGTCATTCATGAGAGATAGGTTGCACAAGAGAGTGAATATTTTTACAGTGCTCATTATATAGCCAAATTTTTAGTCTCGCAATAACTCGAATACAGTGTTTAGATGGGAGATAATTAATTTACATCAGATTTTCAAATTATTGGGAACTTATTATAGTTCACAAAACCGTTTGCTATTTGATAATATTGTACGAAAATAAGGTTTGGACACAGAATATTTCCGACACATCCATAATATTTATAATTGAATTCAAAATGAATTAAATGCAGATTCGATCAATGTTATGATGTTTGGACATTTATTAAACTACAATCTACTATATCAGCACAGTGAAGTTCAGCTCAATAACGGAAGGATTGTTTAAAGCAAAATACTCATATAAAAACAAATCAAATGTTTAACAAAGCAAAAATAGTAATTCGTTGTATGTTGACGGTTGGAAACAAAATACACGTAGCTGTTATGAGGTTTTGACAATTTCGTTGTTTCATTACCGTTTGTGTTTAAAAAAAATCCAAACTCAAGTAGTAAGGCGAGAACAATCGAATGGAAGTATAGCGCGCGTCAATTTTAGGGTGTTGTAAGATTAAATTTTAGTGGTTATACGGATGATAATTAACGAAAATTATTAATTAATTCAAATTAACCAATATTATGTTATATTAATGAATAGATAGATCAAGGTAATTAGTGCAATTTTCTTTCTCCCATACGTTTGTCCGGCTATTGCAGATTTAGTTAGATTTTAAGAAATATAAGGACACTATGGGTTAAGGAAACTATACGAAATATGACTATTGATGATGAAGGGATGAGAAACCATTACAAGCGGTACAGATTAATACAAGGAACAACAACTAAGGAAGCTGCGACTATAATACACTATGTTCAGACATTAGTCCAGACTATCCATTACAAAGTGCGCGGTTTTTTATAGAAAAAAAAAATAAATTATATTTCCTCTGCTTAAATAAATTTTAATAAATGTGCATATTTATTATATGTTTTAGAATTATGATATGTAGTTCTAGAGTATTACTTAAATTATATAATATAGCTAGATGTGTAGAAAACAAAATGCCATTAAGAAATTTTATAACTAGTGCTTTATGATTTGAAAAGTTTTTGTAAAGAATAAGATACAAGAATTTATTTGTTATAGTTAAAATGATAGTTTCAAGCTAAAGAAAAACATGGCGCGGTTTTTTACAGCCTTTTGGTTGTTTTTGCGACGATACTACCTTCGACTTCACTTAAAACTTAAAATATGTAAGGAAAATTTTAAAAAATAGTTCATAACTTCTTCTAGGTCATTCCTAGAGTAGTTAAATGTATGAGATGGTATTATTGATTTTTTATTTCCAACATTTCTTCCGAACATACTTAGCCCCTATCTGCAACCCTTAGGGGGGTTCCCATACAAAAAACTCAAAATTTTAAAAATAGTTCATAACTTCTTCTAGGTCATTCCTAGAGTAGTTAAATGTATGAGATGGTATTATTGATTTTTTATTTCCAACATTTTTTCGGAACATACCTAACCCCTATCTGCAACCCTTAGTATGGTTCCCATACAAAAAACTCAAAATTTTAAAAAACAGTTCATAACTTCTTCTAGGTCATTCCTAGAGTAGTTAAATGTATGAGATGGTATTATTGATTTTTTATTTCCAACATTTTTCTCGAACATACCTAACCCCTATCTGCAACCCTTAGGGGGGGTTTTTAAAATTTTAAAAAATAGTTCATAACTTCTTCTAGGTCATTCCTAGAGTAAATAAATGTATGAGATGGTATTATTGATTTTTTATTTCCAACATTTCTTCCGAACATACCTAACCCCTATCTGCAACCCTTAGGGGGGGTTTTTAAAATTTTAAAAAATAGTTCATAACTTCTTCTAGGTCATTCCTAGAGTAAATAAATGTATGAGATGGTATTATTGATTTTTTATTTCCAACATTTTTTCCGAACATACCTAACCCCTATCTGCAACCCTTAGGGGGGTTCCCATACAAAAAACTCAAAATTTTAAAAATAGTTCATAACTTCTTCTAGGTCATTCCTAGAGTAGTTAAATATATGAGATGGTATTCTTGATTTTTTATTTCCAACATTTCTTCCGAACATACCTAACCCCTATCTGCTACCCTTAGTATGGTTTCCATACAAAAAACTCAAAATTTTAAAAAAAAGTTCATAACTTCTTCTAGGTCATTCCTAGAGTAGTTAAATGTATGAGATGGTATTATTGATTTTTTATTTCCAACATTTCTTCCGAACATACCTAACCTCTATCTGCAACCCTTAGGGGGGTTCCCATACAAAAAACTCAAAATTTTAAAAATAGTTCATAACTTCTTCTAGGTCATTCCTAGAGTAGTTAAATATATGAGATGGTATTATTGATTTTTTATTTCCAACATTTCTTCCGAACATACCTAACCCCTATCTGCAACCCTTAGGGGGGTTCCCATACAAAAAACTCAAAATATGAATAAGATTAAAAAAAATAAAATCACATTATATTAAAAAAATATAAAATTACAAAACACTACCTTCGACTTCACTTAAAACCTAAAATATGTAAGGAAAATTTTAAAAAATAGTTCATAACTTCTTCTAGGTCATTCCTAGAGTAGTTAAATGTATGAGATGGTATTATTGATTTTTTATTTCCAACATTTCTTCCAAACATACCTAACCCCTATCTGCCTCCCTTCTGAGGGTTCTCATACAATCCATAATCCATCCATTTGTATAGGATATTACCAGAATACTTAAATGCAGCATAGAACATAGTCTAAATTTTGTCTAAATCAAAATCCAGACATGTAGGAGTCACTTTGGGGGTGGTACAAATTAGGACGTGGGTGGTACGTATTAGGAAACTAGTTGCATAAATCGTACCAGTTGCAGCATCTTACTATTTCTCTATTATACAAGCCGGATGCACAAATTTACTCAGTTTTTTAGAGGAAATAGGTATTAAAAATCTCAAATTATCGATATCGTCTAAAGCAGTGTTTCTCAACTGATTTCATGCTACGGACCAATAAATATTTTAAGATTTTATTGCGGACCATGGGAAATAGTTAATGTTAGATGGGCAAAAGTGCAGGTTTTTTTATAGGTATGTTTATACCAGTTATCTAAAAAGTTTTCACTGTAGTTTTCTTCGTGTTCAAAACAACAATATATTTGAATATTTTAAAAAGTACTTTTTCTTTAAGTAGTTTAAAAAATATTACATATTTCATAAAAAGTAATAACGACATTGTATCGAAAAATGTTCCTTTTTAATATTTTAATAAACATAAAAATTTCATACAACCAGTACCCTATTTCACCAAACTTACAAATTTTGTAATTTCATACAAATTTTAACAAAGTGTGAGTGTTTTCGGATTGATCAATAAACGGATTTAAAATCCACATATTTCCTCTCTGTAGATCTTCTTCTATTGGATAGTAATGATTAAATGAACAATTAAGGGCTGTTAAGTGTTCAAAAACAATAGTTTTTAAATTGTTTGAATTGATATTCACTTCATTAACATACTCTGCGAATGAATGAAACATATCGAAATTATTTTCGTTTACCCGCTTGCACCATAATTGCAACCTTTTTTTAAATGCCTCTATTTTATTCCACATGTCAAAAGTTGTGGTATTGTTCCCTGGCAAAGTTAAATTTAATTCGTTTATTAATGAAAATATATCGGATAAGTAAGCCAGTTTTGCAACCCATTTGTTGTCGAGCAAAACATTTCTTAATTCCGATTTTTTGCTTTCTATCAATGCTTCTACTTCATTTCTTAACTCGTATAAAGTCTTGTTAAAACTTTTCCTCTTGACAACCATCGAACTTCTGCATGAATCAATAAATGTTCATGTTCAGATCCCATTTCTTTGCATAATATTGAAAACAATCTGGAATTAAGTACATTACTTTTGATGAAATTTATTATTTTTATCGATTGAATAAGAACTGTGTTCAATTCAACAGACAATTTTTTAGCAGCTGAATGCTCTCGATGTATAATATAATGAGTGAAAATCAGGTTGTCGTCTGCTACCTTTTTAATTTTCTTTTCTACTACTGAATGTTTACTAGTCATACTTGCCGCTCCATCAGTGCATAATCCAATACAGCGTTTCCAAGTAATTGAATTCTTTACAATATAATTATCAATTACTTTAAATATTTCTGAACTAGTTGTATTATTAAGAAGCTCCACACAACAAAAAAAATCTTCCTTGACATCATAAATTTCGTAATCAATATAACGAATATAACATAACAGTATTGCTTTATTAGTCTGTAGATTCATCGAGTTGAATAACAAAAAATGATTTGCTTACTTTCTGAATTAATTAGTGTTCAACATCAGTTGCTAGTTCAGTAATTCTACGTTGAACAGTATCGTTAGAGAGCGGCAAAGTTTTCATTTTATCAGCAGCGTTTGCACCTAGGATTTCAGAACACACGTCTATTAAGCACGGTTTTATTAAATCTTCGGCAATAGAATAAACCTTTTTGCACTTGACAGTTCGTGAAGCAACTAAGTATGATGCTTTTACAACAGATTTATTGGTAAGAAGAAATTTATTGAAAGATAACTTTTGGTTTTTAAATTCAGTACTTTTGCGTTCAAAAAATTCACGTGGCTTATTTTGTAGATGCGAATGTTTTGTTTGTAAATGGCGTATTAATTTTGCAGGCTTCATAGATTCGTTTGATAAAATTTCTCTGCATATGACAATTATTTTCTTAGAACTACATACCCTCAAATTTACAGGCTGATTCTGACATACCCTCACAGATGTAAAAATAGTCATAGCAAAGATTTTGCTCTTAGCTATGACTAAAACATCTTAAATTCGATTCTGTATGTTGACACAACTGTGAGATGTCAAAAAATAACCTCTTAACTTAAGACCATCAAACATGGTCAGGTCATGTTAAGCATCACAATTTTACGTTTCATATATTTTTATTGGAATTATTCTATGAAAAATTATATTAATAAAGGATAAAATAATAATTATGAATTATTTATGTAATTCTTATAAAATTTATAATAATTATCTTTATTTTATTTAAGTTTGTATCAAAATTATAAAGCAAAATATATCATGATAATGATATTAAATAAAATGGCGATTGAAGATTTCATATTTTCAATATCAAAGTTTCATGTTGTTTTATTTGTTCCAAATAAATAATAATAACCAGTATATGGTTTTTATATACAATAAATAAATTGTATATAAATTATTATAAAATAAAATACATTTTGAGATTGACATACATTAAAATGGCGGTTGAATATTTTCACAAACAAAAATTATTAATATCTTCAAAAAATTTTCAAAACAAACTTGATTTTTACAAAAAACTACTATATAATATTGTCATAATTCATGAATCGCGAGAGAAAAAACTTGTCCGACAAAAATGTCGGTACGTTAAGGGTATCTACCGAGTGAAACATGTAATAATAACAATTTCGAAAAATTTATGGATAACCACCTGATCTTATGAAAAATGCTTCAAAAAGGTATGTAAAATCACGTCCTTACATTGTCCGACAAGACAGATTTGCCAATTTTCCAGTCCGACAGGCGGATATTGACATTTTCACGGCGACCTAAAATTTATTCATAACAATTTCCGCTTTCGATTTTTTGCTGTTAAATGAAGCTTACAACGAGGTGAACAAGTTGTCCGACAGTAAAATATTACCATTTCCATAAAAATCGAACAAATTGTTATTTTTCAATTGAAAATCAGCGAAGGTTTACAGTATTTGCGTTTGTGAGCGTAAATACAGCATACTTCCACATAACCAGCTGTTTTTTACAGGATTACTAAAAAAAAATATGTAGAATCCAATTGTTTAATTGTCGGACACGGTATATTCTCCGATTTTCTAGTCCGACGCATGGAAATTATAGATTTTATGAAGCTTCAAATTTTTTGATGAAATGAAATTTCATGAAATTGATGAAATTGATCTTTTTAATTTATATTTTATAATTGCTATTAAGGATGTATATTACATTTATTTAATCAAAGATTTACGTCGGATTCTAAAATATATTACAGAATAAACGTTCTTGCATCGATTGGAATCAAAAAATTTAGATCTCACCGACAATTTTCGCGAAATAATCAATTTTAATGTTATCATTCACTCTATGTTGTATTCGACGGAAGTATCAAAATTTGATAGAAAAATTAAAAATTCAGAATGTTCTTGCAAAAACATCCGAAAAAAAAACTTACGTTCAGTTTCTCTGTGCAATTTATGATTTTTTGAGCCAAAAAAACAGCATGGTACAAATGGATCTTGATCGAGAGTGAGTAAAATAATAATTATTTTCATGGCATGTTTTTAGAATTATCGAAGAGTTCGTTTGCAAATTATATTCTTTGAAAAGCAAAGATGTAAATCTAGGACGACTCTAACTCTTCGAGAAGGCATTCAGAAATAAAAATCATGATCATAAAATAATTAAGAGTAAATTGAAAGGATTAGATGCTTCTAGTATGCCACCATCAAAAGAGGAATTGCTGCAACAAATTAAGCGAACCATCTACATATCCAGCGTTTGGTGTAATGCACATATGAGATGCCCCACCAATCTCGAACCTGAAAACTGTGGATGGACGTTGATTAACAATAAGTATCATTATTATTGGTTTGATGGGCCTCAAAGTCCTTCGTTTGAAGATATATCTTCAAACTTAACAGGTATGAAAATTATAAATTTCAGTAAGCCCTTATTGATCAATTTGTTCATTTTTACCCCACAGTTTTCCATAGATTTTCACATTTTTTTCATAATTTTTCAGCTTTTAATGTTCATTTTCGTTCAACAGTTTTTCATAGTTCCTCACAGATTTTCTCAATTTTTTAAAAATTCATTTCTTATCGAGAAAATTAGCTCAAAAAATCACCATTTTAATTTTTAAATTAAAAAATAGGGTAGGAAGAGGTGGTTTTTTGTTGACCAGATTCTGAAAGTTGAAAATACCCTCCTATGGATTATTAAATATTTCCAAGCATCAGTAACAAAGTTGTCTGTGCTTTTAAAGTTAACGGACAAAAACGGATAGATTTGGTCGATAAGAGTTAATATGCGTTTCATTATTTAATGTTTCATTTACTATAGCTTCTAAAAATCAATAATTTTCCAGATTTCAATGATGATAACGAGGATGATGAAGCAAATGATAACAATAGCACAGATGAAGAAAGTTCAACTGATGATAACTCTGATGAAGAGTAAAAAAAATTTTTCACGTTTCTTCATATATATATTTTTTTATTTATTTAATGAAATTGTTAATAAAAGTTCCTATTATTAGTTTAATACATGTTATTAACTATTCACATTCCTTACCATTCATTTATTATTGGAATTAATGAAACTAAAATTATTTATGAACTTGGAAAAAATAAAGCATTGAAATGATGTTGCCGATCGATGTTTTTTTGTCGGACTATTGATTTGGCACGAAATATTTGTCCGCCACTTGTACTACAGGGTAAGTTCTGCTCTATAACATGTTGATTTCTTTTTGTCCGACGGTTATGAATAAATTTTAGGTCGCCGTGAAAATGTCAATGTCCGCTTGTCGGACTGGAAACTTGGCAAATCTGTCTTATCGGACGATGTAAGGACGTGATTTTACATACCTTTTTGAAGCATTTTTCATAAAATCAGGTGGTTATCCATAAATTTTTCGAAATTGTTATTTTTACATGTTTCACTCGGTAGACGCCCTTAGCGTACCGAATTTTTTGTCGGACAAGTTTTTTTTCTCGCGTTTCATGAATTTCTCTTGGTATTAAGTTTTTTAAAAATAGAGTATCTATAAATTTTTAGCTTAATACGATATTGACAAGTTTAAAAATTACTGGAGAGAAACAGCCGCGGCTAAGAAAATTATGATAGAGAAAAAAAAGTGGTAGACTAGGCGTAATTAAGCTACACAAAAAATTATAGAAGAGTATTTATGAGTTGCTGTTTATGTCGGCGGGCTCCCCGACTATATGACATTTTACAATAATTTTATTTATACAAAAATAGCCGTTTGAAAGATCTCGAAAATATTTGTAGAATTATTATGAGGTTTTTGATGATGACCTTCACAGAATCGCAATTAAGATATTCCTCTTAAAAAAAATTGTCATGACAAAAATAATCATAACTAAGACCTCTTAACTCAGAATCAGCCTGTTAATTTTTGTTTTAAATTTGATGCTTTCCTTCGTATTAAAAATGAAAAGTAAACTATTTTGCTGCATGGTTTGTTCAATTATGCAAGTACATATTGTTAAATAAATAAAAAGGATAACGAAAAACTACTAATTTTATTTTTCTGCATAAATAAATATAAAATTGACTCAAAAAAATTAAAATTTTCTTCTTAAGAGAAAGATATTAAAGTTATTTGTTTGCTTTAAATTTCATTTAAAAATAGTAAGCTTTGCGTTTCTTCATAATTCTATAGATTTTTGTTGCGAAACTTAATTTTTTCCTAATTTTTCATTGGATATGTTTTCAAAATAAATTGCTTTTAAATATTTTAATTGCAATATTTTTAAAAGAATATTTGTGAAAGTTGAAGCTAATAAATTGACCTACATAATTATTTAAATAAAAATCGTTTTATTTTGAGGAGTGAAAAGCACTCGATAAAATAAAATTGTAAACTCTGGTAACAAATATAAAAAAAACTCACGGACCAATAAAATTTTTAAAAACCAGTAATGGTCCGCGGACCTACGTTTGAGAAACACGGGTCTAAAGGTTATAGAAAAAAATAATTTTGGAATTAGTTATCAAATAAAATATAAAAATCAGTACGATTTAAGCAACTCTGCCCTAATTGAACATTTAAGGAATGGTTTCCACGTCTATCAACAAAAATGTTTTCGTTTTCTGCGGAGCAATTATATTAACATGCGTGCAATCAATACATCCTATAATGCCAGGATGACCAGTTTTTTCAAAAAAACGCTGTTTTTCATGTGTTTTTTACGTTCATCTGGAAATTCTATGAATTTGGAACAGATGGATTTTTCCAGGGCAGCTGTTACTTAATGAATCGACCGACACACTACCGATTGATTCACCGAATGTAACAAAACGTCATCCTGCATGAAACTGCATAAAACTGCAAAAAGAAAATATACTTATTATCGGCCATATCCAACACATCGTAGCGATCTCTGAGATAGCGCCGTTCAATTGAGTAATTGATACTTCCCTCTTCTTCATTTGAAGTTGCATTTAAAAATGCAACAGTTCCAATAGCTAGAGGTTGGAATTTTTAAAAAGATTTAGTACAATTATGACAGATCTATTCCTATTTACACTAAGAATTCAAAACAATTTTAAAATCCCGAATATTATCACTGAATTTCCAACACAAACTAATAATTCTCTAAACGACATATTCACCAAAATTACAAATAGAGTAAACTGACCAGACGTCCCACGCTGCGTGGAAATGTCCCACATTTCATTGCGTTGTCCCATGGAGAAATCTGTCCCACGAAGCGTCCCACGAAACAAATATTTCCACCACATTTGCCTGCATTATCGAAATAAGTAAAAAAACATTATATCTACGTAGTTTTCGCAATATCAGTCAAAGCTATGGCTTCATAGTTTTTTCTTGCAGTTTGGATAATGTTTTTAACGTTATTAACGTTAATTTAACTATTGAGAGAACAAACCAGTGCAATAATTTTTTTACTGAAATAGTGTTTTAACTATAATTTTCATAGAAATACTTAACTCAGTCTATTTCGCTTCAATAATTTGCATTTTATTTTGCAAATATCTTTCGATCTCTAAGAGATTTCTCCGTGAAGAAGTTTCTTTATTTATAGAAATGTCTATCCTGAGTATGTACGAAAGATCGAAAGCATATTAGGAAAAATAAAATACAAAATATTTTACTTAAAAAGACTCATTTCTCTTTATAAATTCATAAACATTTAAATTTTTATAACATAAAAACAACTAATAATTTTATTTTATTCGAGCACTCATTTCAACCCTTTAAAATAATATTCATAAATTAAAATGTTTATAATTTGAATATCGTTCTTACTCGTAAGAGCAAAATTTTTGTTTTTTCGATTTCACTCCTTTGGAAAAAAATAGTACCTTTTCGTTATCCTTTATATTCATTTTTCTAACAATACATGCATAATTGAACAAATCATTCACAAGAATTATATATTTTTTACGTTTGAAAGCATTAAATTTGAAGCAACAATAAAAGGTTTGAGTATTTGAAAGAAAAGAAATATTTATTTCAATTTAGGAGCAAGAATATTATTTTATTATTTTCACTCCTGCAGTATTTGGGAGTGTTATAGTTTTTTTACGCGCTCTGAAAGAACAGAGTAAAGGAGTGATATAAGGAGCGTTCCAAACTCTGTTTAAAACACACTTTAACTAGGTAGCTCAAAAGCAAAATTTGTAAAAGACAGAACAAGAGGTAGTAATACAGAATACAGAAAGGATATTAATTATTTAGTAAAATTAAAATAAATTGTTTCAGTTGTTTTGCAGTCTTTACTTGTGTAACAAAAGTTTTGTGCTACTATAAAATTAGAAATTAGAAATGAGAAAAACTGTAAGAAAAATAACTCTTGCAGAAGCCGTTTTCTCCTGCCGATTTACCACAACCAAAGCTTTCGATCGATGGATTGCACAATGTATACTAATTCAATCGTTATTCGAATACAAATATATATGTGCCACAACAAAACCAGAAACCATAATTAAAAAATGTTCAATGGATCATGTTCTGGACCAACTAAAACTAGATTTGTCTATTGCAAATTTTGCCACGGTTTATGCTGATGCATCGAATCATAAGGAAATAGAAATATTTTCGATTCTATTTTTATATTTTAGAGAGCATGACAGAGTAAAGGTTAGATTGTTGGAATTTTCTTCTTTACCTTTCTGAGCATTCGAACAAACATCAGAATACATTCTTGAAAAATTTGAAAAAATTTAATATTGACAAAAAGTTGTAGTTTGCGCTGATAACACTTGATATTCGTGTTTTAGTGGTGTGTCACGTCAAGGTGTGAAAAATGTTTTAAGCAAGCTAAACTCGAATTTGAACCAGAATGTATTGGGTATTGGATTCGCAGTCCATATTTTAAATTATGCAATGTTGTTGCTGTAGCGACGAAATGTGGTTCTATTCTTCCGGCTCCAAGTCCAGATTCAGGAACTCTGCTACTGCCCTTGGGCGGTAGCACAGATCTTCCTTCGTCAGATTGGTTGGTTTCTCTGGACTATTGAAAAGGTTAAATAATGAAATAAAAACTGTTGCTGATTTAATACTAATTGATGCAAATGGCAGGGAATGTACAAGGAAGACGTTGAAGGACTTCTGCGACAAAAATATTGTCGAATATAACAAACAAGCAAATGTCACATACAATGGAACTCGCTGGCTGGCATTAATGCCAGCACTAGAAAGAATTATGAATTTACAAACACCTTAATGGATATTTTCTAACGGGTGAGAAATGTCCAATTAAAATAAAAGAATTTCATGAAGAATTAAATAGTAAACAAAAATAAAGGAAAGCATTAAATAGTAATTAAATAATAAATTTATGCATAATCTAGCTAGCTCGTTTTGACCGTCCCACGTTCTCGCAATAGAATTTCTAATTAGTTAGTATTTTGAAGAATTTTTCCGTTTTGTCCCACATTTTAGTGATTTGGCTCTGGTCAGTTTAAACTAGAGACAACCCATTCCATGTAGCAATCGTTTTCTACAGAGTTTTATATATGTATAATTAACTCCTTAGTCTTTACAACCAAAATGATTTAGTCACAACCATTTCTGGTACATATTAAATAAAGAATTTCGTCATATACACGAATAATAAAACAAATTTTAAAGTGAATAAATACGAAATGGTTCTTTATTTAATTTTTATATCATTTTAAGTATTTTAACCCACTTTTAAACAATTGCACACTTCAACTTACCTACAAACATTTTCACTAATATAATTTAAACACAATTTCTCAAATTAAAATTCAATTTTATTTAATTATGAATTTATTTCAATATGTATTTTATATAAATATATTATTTTGATACATGAATCTGTCAAAAAAAACATCGAAAAATGCTGCCAACGTAAAATATTTGCTATCGAACGAAAATGTTATAACATACCAATTAAATTCATTTTCGCTTCAATGATCACTATCGAAGAGAATCTAAGTGATGTTACAACATGCAACCGCTGTTCCGAAATTGCATTGATAAAGTTGTTTCGGATAATGTATTTAATTTGGTTTGATAATGAATGAATGATAATGAATTATTTTGAATTATTGCTATGTATTTAATTTGGTTTGATAATGAATGAATGATAATGAATTATTTTGAATTATTGCTTGTTGCTATTTAAATTTTTTATTAAAACTAATCTGACACATCTAATTTTATTTGTACACAAAACCCCGAAATCTACCTATTTCTAGCGCATATACCTACCGCTGGACTTTTTTAAAACGAATAGCAAAAATTATGATCTTTACAAATGTTATTTTTTAGTAAAATAATTTATTCTTAAGGTTTATTTGATAAATATAAAATATGAATTATACAAGCCAAACTATTAAAAATCATGATTTGAAACATGAATCGTTTTGATTTTCAATTTTATATGATCGAGCAGAAAATTAACTTAATTTTATTTATTATTAGTCAACAAAGAATGATAAAATATATAGAATAGTTTCTGCACAATAAGCATCATATCACTTAAACCACGTTTCCAAACCGTGTTACATGTAATGGGTTGACTTTTTAATTTAACAGTCTTTCATTGCAAAATTCTAATATAACTTTGATTTTCTCGATGTTTCTTGCGATCAAAGAAAAACACTTACAATTAAAATTATATAAGCATAAGGAATGTATAATTATTATTTTCTACAATCGGACTGATATTAATAATCTATGATTTATCTATAATATTAAAACAAATTCTACATTAATATATAACATTTAAAATAAAAAAAAAATAATTCGATTTTCTTTTTTCTTTCATTTGCTAAAATCTAAAATTAAAATTATTTTTATTTGTCTAAAATAATATTCCTACAGTGCAACCATTTCTGTATCCTTATTTTGATTGGAGTTAGTTTTTCGATCTATTGCTCGTTGAATCGGTGGAATTGCAAATAATATTAGACCGCTTAAGGCAATTGTAACACCAGCCAATAAAAATGCAGGTGTATAAGACTTAGTAAGATCGTATAACACTCCTAAAAAATATTTATTAAACTGATGTACGTTCATTTTAAAATATGGATAATTACCTCCTATTGGCGGCCCTATAAATGAAGCAATTCCTTGAAAAAGTAATAATAACCCAAAGGCATTTGTTAATTTTTCCAATCCTAAGATATCTACTAATATAACAGATGTTAAACCAACATATGCTCCCATTGTAAAACCATACACAGCAGCATATATGCCCAAAGAATATAAGCCCACAGCAAAGACGGATAATATTGTTCCTGGAATAAAAATTTTGCAAGGTTATTTTATTAATCATAATTACGTTGTTGGAATTGTGATGTGTCAAACTTAGATTATAAAAATCGGAGTCTACTTCTGGCTCTATTTATATACTTAAAATAATATTAATATTTCGTTTAAAAAACGTTTGTCTGAATTATACCATCTATTATCTTTTAAGCTTTAAAGCATATGGACTTTCAATCAAGAGACGCGGTAGTGTCTCGTGCTCCATGTTTTGAAAAACAAAAAACATGACGCAGTTATATATACTGTATACCGAATAGGTTTTTAAGGTTAAAATATTCATTTCGAATAATTTTGAATTTTTCCTACAACTGTATTCAAAGTTATGAATAAAAGTATATATTATTTAACTATATGTTACTCATCAGTAAAAAAAGTCAACATTCATGCTTTTTTTTATGAAAGTTTTTAAAATCAAAATAATGATTTCCCAAACTTTTAGTAAAATTCAAATATTCTTACAAACTTTTATACCACGTTGGTAGGACTGGTAATATGTAGTCATTTTAGTGTCATTTTGGCGAATTTTCAAAAACAAACCAAATGTACATAGAATTGAAAAACACAAAATTATGCGAATTGAAATTTATGAGTGATGAATAATGATGACTAGGAGGGCCCGGCGTGCTTCGCTACGCTTATAAATAAAGTTTTTGTGTAGACATTTTGTTGACGTAGAAGCAATGATTTCAAAAAGTGGTAATGAGAAATGCTAGCATATAATTTTTAATTTTTAATTTTTCTTTTTAAATATATGAATGAAAAATAATCAAAACTCTAGCTGATCAGTTCGGATATATGAAAAATTAGCGATCAAATAAGTTTTCAAGTAAGCTTATTTGATCACTAACTTATTTGATCGCTAATTTTTCATATATCCGAACTGATCAGCTAGAGTTTTGATTATTTTTCATTCATATATTTAAAAAGAAAAATTAAAAATTATATGCTAGCATTTCTCATTACCACTTTTTGAAATCATTGCTTCTACGTCAACAAAATATCTACGCAAAAACTTTATTTATAAGCGTAGCGAAGCACGCCGGGCCCTCCTAGTAAATATAAAAAAAGAAAAAGAAGTTTTAAGTTTTAAACCATTACCAAAACTACGTGAAAATGCCTCAAAAATTCAACCGCGCATAACGCCGATTGAGAGTACACAAAAAATAAAAGCAGAAACAACTTTTTTCCTTTCGTCAATACCAACAAAATATCAAAATTTCAGATTTTTTAAAAATCAAAAATTTAAAAATCAACAAAAAAATGTACGTTTTCAAAATAATAGCCCTCCTGTAATAAAAAAACAAAGAAAAATATTACGTCTATCGACCCCTAAATCAATTCATAAACTAAATTCTCTAAACTTCAAAGGAAATGGATAAACTAACTAAGAGAAAATAAATATAAAAAAAGAAAAAAAAGTTTTAAGTTTAAAACCATTACCAAAACTACGTGAAAAAGCCTCAAAAATTCAACCGCGCATAACGCCGATTCAGAGTACCAAAGAAAAATATTACGCAAATATCTTTATATCAATAAACAAAATAATCGAAATAATATCGAAAACCGTCCTTGTTCAAAGACAAAAGACGACTGAAATGAATGATTTAAAAAAGAAAATAAATTTTTTCGATAGCTAATATATAAAAAAGAAAATATCATTCATAAAATATCATCATAAATATCATTCATAAAATATCATTCATAAAATCAACATTATTACGCATAAATCTCTTTTATTCCGACGACTCGAAAACCATCCTTTGTTCAAAGACAAAAGACGACTGATCACTGAAATGAATGAGAAAAAAAAGTTTCGTTTTTGTTGTTCGTTGTTCGCTAATATATAAAAAATAAAATAAATTTTTAATTTCGTTTTTATATGTATGTAAACTTATAATGCATATGTATATAAAAAGTTTTCCGTATATAATAACTTTTTTATTTATGATCCGATTTGTGTGAATCCGAATCCGATTATAAGGTTACACTAATATCAGTTAGCTGTGAAAATTTGAAATGAATCCATCTGCGAATAAAAAAGCCTTAGGCTCCACAAAGTTTTGATCTAGCGTATTAATATATATATATATATATATATATATATATATATATATATATATATATATATATATATATATATATATATATATATATATATATATATATATATATATATATATATATATATATATATATATATATATATATATATATATATATATATATATATATATATACTAGCGGGACCCGGCGTGCTTTGCTACGCCTATAAATAAAGTTTGTGTGTATACATTTTGTTGACGTAGTAGCAATAATTTCAAAGAGTTGTACTGAAAAATGATCTATTTTGTTTTAAAATATGAATGTAAAAGGATCAGCACTTTAGTTTATCAGTAAAATATAAAAATAATAGTATTATATATACAACAAAGGATATATAAAAAAATACGCGATCAAATAAGTTTTCAGGTGTGTCTCTATATAGAACATTAGAACATACGGAACAAAAATGGATTCACAAATTTTCACAGTGCTCATGCGGTTTAATATACGCTTTCTTTTCCTGTGGTAGGTTACTAAAAACGTTTCAAAAAATTTTGATCGTTATGTCATTTTATGGTCAGCAAGGGCAGTAAGAATAGCGACAGTATATTCGATGAAAGTATAGAAGAAGTGATGCAAAAAAGGAATAGAAGAAGCAGTGGCGGATTACCATAGAGGCGGAAGAGGCGGCCGCCTCGGGCCCCACATGCACAGGGGCCCCCTCGCTACAAATAGTATTGATATTTTATAGGCATTCAAATATCAGATGACTGCGTTCATTGAACCAAAGTTTTTAAACCTAAAGATTTTTTTAATATTATCCCACATGTAAAAGTGTTAGGTTGTCAATATGTATTACTTTTTTTCATGTATGTATTTATTTTAATAATTCTAATTTGGTAGTTTTATAATTTTTTAATGTACAAATTCGTTTTCCAATTTGTATAGTAAAAAAACATTTTGTTTTGAAAAGTTCCACTGTTACGAATGAATATTAATACTAAAACTTTATTTGCAATGGGCTGTTATTATATCAATCGCAAAATTATTGATAAAAACAAAATCCAGATAAGTATTTTTTGGATATTTGAAGTATATTTGAGTTTTATGTTTTTATCAATGATTTTGGATTTCTTTTAAGACCTACAATTTATTGAAAGCATTAAACTGAAAACCTTATTTTTAAGCATATAATCGTACATATTTTAGATTAATTTCATATATAACTAAATAAATGAAAACTTTTTAACGTGTAGAATTGAAATCTATTATTGTATGCTTAAAATCCATGTATTTTTTATACAATACATGCTAAATTCATCATTTGGATTAACGTTTGAAAAGGGTTTCCATATGATATGATTGATATAGTATAGGTGTTTTAGCTTTAGTTGTATATTTCGTTTTATCAACGTTGATTGGAAAAAAGATTGTCTAAAAAATTTGTTTGAAAAATTTGAAAAAGATTGTTTGTAACTGGACGTATTGATACTCAAATAGCTCGTGAAATTGAAGTACAACAAAAATGCTGGCGGGAAGTTTTAAAAAGAGTTGCAGCTACAGTAAAGCTATTAGCTACTTTGGGTTTAGCATTTCGTGGTCATCGAGAAGATATTGATTCCAACAGAAAAGGAAAATTTATGACATGCATTGAGTACCTATCCCAATTTGATGATTTTCTTAAAAATCATTTGGAGAGGTACAGCCATCTAGGAAAAGGTAATGTAAGCTATTTATCACATACCACATGCGATGAATTTATAAATTTAATGGGAACTGAAGTAAAAGAACACCTAATTCAAGAAATTCAGGACTCTTTATATTATTCAATTATTGTTGATTCTACGCCAGACGTGAACCACACTGACCAACTAAGTTTTATATTAAGGTACATTGATAAAGTGGGCGATGCGAGAGAACGATTTTTGGATTTTTACAAATTGAAAATCACAATTCAGAATATCTAGCGCAACTTATTTTGAAAACTTTAAACAATTTGTCTTTGGATATTAAAAATTGTCGCGGTCAAACATATATGGCCGGAAAATATAATGGTTTACAAGCCAGAATTTAACTCTAAGTGAGACCGCCATTTTTATTCCTTGTACAAGTCATACGCTTAATTTAATTGGAAATTATGCTGCAGATGCCTATTCTACTGCGGTATATTATTTTAACTTTATCCAAAATATATATGTATTCTTTTCTTCATCTACTCACAGATGAAAGTTGCTTATTGATAATTTTTCCGATCCTAATTCCAAACATATTAAAAAATTAAGTGACACAAGTGACAATATGGTCTGCAAGAGCTGATGCAGTATCCGTCTTGCGGTTTAATTACAAAAATATTAAACGTGTTCTTATCCAAATTAGCGAAAATGAAGACGAAAAACCGATTACTAAAGTTGAGGTTAAAAAATTAGCTAGCTCTTTCGATGAATATGAATTGCCTTATTAACCGTTCTATGGGATGTATTATTGCAAAGAATCAATAGTACTAGAAAATCATTTCAAAATATTCAAACGAACTTATTACAAGGAGTAAAACTGTTTAATTCTTTGTCACAATTTATAAGGGATGTTCGGAATGATTTTGAGAGCATAGAAAAGCAAGCAAACTTATTAACAGACAATATTAGCTACAAAGAAGGACGAAAAAGAAAACGCAAAATTATGTATGATGAATCATCCGCAAATGATACACAGCTAGTAGGACGAGAATTGTTTATTATAAATACTCACAATATGATCTGTGATAGACTTGCCACTGAAATGTCTACCAGAACGTCCATATATGAAACTGTTTTAAATAATTTTAAATTATTTTTTGATCAAAATATATCCAGTGATGAAGTTGACAAGTGTATTTTAGAATTGTCAAATACATATGCGAGGGATATAGAAGTACAATATTTTAAAGACGAAGTACATCATTTTTTAAAATATATAAAAGAAGAGAACATCACTTGTCCATTTAAGATGTACAAGGTAATCATTGATGGCCTGCAATCTTCATTTCCCAATGTGGAAACTATAATTTTAAAAATATTTCTTACATTGCCGATATGCAACGCAAGTGGGGAACGATCTTTCTCCGTTCTGAAGCGGTTAAAAAATTATTTAAGAAATAGTCTTAATCAAACTCATTTGCAAAATTTTTGGTAAAATCTTAGGCCCCAAAATTTTGTTCCGCCTCAGGCCCCTTAAGGGCATAATCCGCCACTGAGAAGAAGTGATGCCACAAAAACCAAAATTATTTGGATGTTTTTGTATTAGAAGGAATAGGATGTTAATTCATAGGATGAGGAATATTTCTATTTAGTCAACATCCTAAGTCATTTTAATGTTATTATTGATTGTTGCAAATCAATGCGAAACTAATATCTTACACACGCTCAATATATTGGCATATATGTTCCATTATAGACAACATTAATGGAATATTAATTTTTGAGCGATTTTGTGAGCAATTATTGCTCAAAGTAATTATTGAAAGTATTATTCCTGATAATAAGTAATTATTGTCGGGATTGAACTCACACTCATCAGAGACATCAAAGTTCAAAGCCATCTTACATACTCAGCCACAGTGGATGAAACAACAATAAAACATATTTTAATTTTCATGTTCAGATAATTTCTAAATTGAAACTTCATTATCTCATATTTATTTAAATTGAATTCTTCATCTGTGATTATACAATTGTAAATTGTCTTTGTTCCCGACACGAAACACACAAAAACTGTTTTAAAGAAGTTTTTCTGAGCGAAAATAAAAAATGCTTTAAAATTGCAAAATTCATGTGAATTAAAATAATTACTTTAAGCTTAATCACTCTCTAAATCTCTCATAACTTTATTTATTTTACACCAAATAGTGTAAAACTTTTGTTTATTTAACATTATACCTGTCGCATATTGTCGGTATCTGCATAAGAAAGGAAATTCAAGAAAACTCGTTCTGATAACAGCCGTGTTCGATTTGACTGAAGCATTTTAAACAACGGAAAATTTAATACAATTGTTGTTGTTTTTTTCAGTTGTTTCAGTCAAACTAAACGTACCTAACATTCAATTTACATTGTATCATTTTTATTGCAACAATTATTTATTTTAATAAGGAAAAAATTTCAAAATGTCGTTTTAATTCTATTTCTTTGTTCGTGCTTGTGGGCACACATTATATTTTGTGTTTTTTCGTCTAGATACGTACACGAATAAATCAGAAGGTATTCCGACGTTAGCTGACCACATACAGTTGTCCAGATGTGAGAATTACGGATTCTCCAAATCTACCTGGTCCACATCCTTGCAGCAATTTTCCTTGTGCTTTGTTGATGGTCATTGCAAAAGCAAGGCGCACTGGAAACTAAACGTTTGAATTCAAATGCCATATCTGTTGGGATCATTGAAATGCGTAGCAACAGTACATCTTCCCCTTTGAATTTTCCATTCAAAATTGTAGCTTCAATGACATTATTCATCATCTTTTTCACCAAAAAATTTCAAAAAGATTTGTGCTATTTCAAAATATTTGAAATATTTTTTTAATAAAATGTGCTGTGTAGTTGGAATTACAATATGTCTCACAACAACACATAAAACCCTTTAAGACCTAGGTTCCACACCATCATGTTTTTTAAGATGATGGACGCAAATTTCTTATTTTTTGGTTTTTACATTCATTTTAAAGAATGGAAAACTAAATAATAAATCCTCTCACATAATAATAAACGACATAGGGTAATATTTCATGATAAAATGGAGGAAATTAAAATAAAATACTTCTTTTTTCAAATTTGTAGGAACAAAGATAAATTGGGTTACCAGTTATCCTTATAGTGCTAGAAGCATATACCAAGATCATGTAAACATGGTTTTGCTGAAGGATGAAACCCGGCATATTTAATAGTTATATGGAAGCTCATTTCTTCAAGAAAACGAAAAAGGTCATTTTTTTAAAAAATATAAAAAAATAAAAAATTTGCGTCCATCAGCACCTTAGAAAGCATGTTGTTGTGGACTTTATTCTTTAAAGGTTGTCATGAGTTGTTGTTGCTCACATTGTAATTCGTACAACACATTTTATTTTAAAAGAAATACCGTGTCATCATCAAAGTATATTCTATAACTAAGACAAAGGGTGCTATCGTTGATTGAAAAATGTTCATCTGCCAACATCCCTAAAATATCACTTTGGCTAGTGATATCTCACTGCTATTGCCAGTGGTTTACGATAACTCAAGCTAACTCATATGCAAATAGCAGGAATCTAAGTACGCGGGGTTGTCACACCCATAGATCAAAAATTTAAAATTTTACAAATCTTCCTGCGGGAGTATATATTTAATTCGTTGTTGAATTCTTTCTTAGATTATAAAATACACAGGATAAGTAATATCTTTTTAAGTTGAAGTTATTTTTATTTACATAAAGTAGTGTGCGATTTTAACGTGATAGTATTTGCACTGAAAAAACACAGTAGCCTAGAAATTTAAATATCATCGAGGTTTTCCCTTGCTTGACCAAATATGCTTACAAAATAACAGACTTATGTAGAAATTTTGTATTTAACATTTTTATCGATTGGAGAATGACCAACCTTATTCAATTTTATTTTATGTTTGTCAAAAGTATTTCGATTAACATAAAACTGATAATATTAAAGCTGAAAATTTGGTCCTAACTAAAATTTTATCATGTATCATGTACGGTTTTGTTTTCATTTAAACTAAATTTAAAATGAAATGGATATTGTTTATATGGTTTACTGTTTCAGGTTTTGTTTTAATTTAGAATGAAATTAAAATGAAATATATATTATTTGGCAGTTACTTCTGGCAATAGAAGAATAATAATATATTTTTTTTCTATAAATGGAAAGAGATAAAAATGCTGCATGGGACCCTGTATTTTTGTATTTATTTTTACAGGAGCCTTTTCTTTTGTGGAAATTATTTTCAATGCAAAATTTAAATTTAAAAAATAGCTTCAATTTTTTTTATAGTTTTATAGTGTAGATACACAAATATTACTTATCAGTTATCCTGTATATTTTATAATCTAAGAATTCTTTAACTATCACTATAAAAACATTGATCAAAGCAAACTACGCGCATAAACTGATATTTAAACAAAAAACCAATTAAAATTATTATCACCAATCACCAATGAAAAAATAATACACGAAAATTTGAAAAAGCAAATCGTAGTGTATTTGCACAAACTTCAACGCTAAAAACAACGTTTTAAATACAAATACGGCACCATCTGTTGGCTAACCCAAATTTATAAGGCGTATATCACACTATCCAATATATTGGTCAATAAAAAAAATATGACATGAAATTGGAGAGTGCAAACGTTATAAAATAAACTTCGCTACCTAGTTTTTCATCCAGTTTTGATGACAATTTTTTTTACCTCTAATCGTTATATTTTAAGTAGCAATACAAATAAGAGTATTTCTCAATTTGATATTGATTTTTGTAAATTAACATTGAAGATCAATGAAAAATTTATAAAAAATTTATAAAAAATAATAAATAAATAAATTTAAATTATTGTTTTCTTTAATTTTTACTCTTATTTTTATTCAAACTTTATAAAAACCAATACAATAAATTTTTTACAGGTTTTGATACTTTTTAACACTTCTATAATTAATATATAACCTCCACAATAGTTATTTAAGTATTAAGGGCAGTAAGAGTGTTTTACACCCAAAGAAATGAGCAATCATGTTTTATGCTTAACATAGGTATATATACCCCAAAGTATCACTTAGTATTAATCATTCCTTTTAAGCATATAAAATACATAATTTTAGCAAATATCCAAAAATAGTAACATTTTAAGCCTAGCTAAGTACATATTATTCCTTAAAAGTTATACTTTATTATGCATAATCAATGATTATCGTGAATAAAACAACATGCAAAAATATATAACTGTAAATCTATGAAATAGATTTATGCGGTAGTATTGCATAGATCTATCCAATACTTTGTAGCTTTTATCCCAAATAATGTACTCATTATGCACTTTAGGAATAATACGTACCTTATTTTTCTATTTATTCCTGTCCTTTTCTAATAGATTGAAATGATCATGGTTTTTTCTAGCAAAAATTGCATTTATTTAACCGCGCTCGCCGAGTAAAGGATCGTATCGTATTTAAAATAAAATAGGAATTTAAAAATAAAAGGTTGTGTAATTTGTGTTAATTAAATTTGTTATTAAAGTTTAATAAATTCATATATTTATAAATATTTATATAAATATTAGATACATTAAATAAATATAATTAATAAATAAATTTCAAGTTTTATTAGAGTTTGTTTAAGTTTAGTGAACAGTTGAACAGTTTGTTTAGTAAAATCGTGAAACAGTTTAGTGAAATCGTGATCGAACGTCTTGTGGAATACTTTTAATTATAATAACATATATAACATTTATATATATATATATATATATATATATATATATATATATATATATATATATATATATATATATATATATATATATATATATATATATATATATATATATATATATATATATATATAACATATATAACATATATAACATATATAACATTTATACATATAAGGTAAATTTTTTATTATTTTAATTAAAGTGCTTTTATCAAATTAACAAACATTTAAATAGAGCAATATGAAAACGACATAGTTGGGAACGGTTATTTAGAATAATGGAAATTATTTTTTTTTTCTTATTTTTAACGGGACCTTATGCAAATCAAGAAAATCTTAAATATGATTGCATTGTTCTGAGCAGTATCTAAAAAATATATTATTATAACGAAAAAATTTTACTGTTATATAGAAGAGTGCACAATTATAGCCACAAATAACTAATCACACCAGTTTTTAAATTAAGATTTTGTTCGTTTAACAATATTTTCAATTAATTCTGTTTTGATTTGACTTTGATAAAACACATAATTTTAATTATCCTCACCAAAAGAAAATGTTGGCAAACTTATACAATTTTTAATGATCATTCGTTTCTTCTGTATTCAATATTAATTATTGATTTATTGTTAATTTCATTACTAGATGGATGATACGGCAATTGCTAAGGAACAAGACCAATTATACGAAATCGGTTCGTTTATAATTTTACAAAATGATAACGAATTATGCTTATTGCTACGGGAATGGGATATGGAATCTATTCTACCAAATTTAATAAGTAATGCAATCTTATTAGTTACTATGAAATTATCTAAACTACTTTTAGTAATAAAAAGTTAATAACTATTACTAATTATTTTAAGGTAAAAATATCGATATGGACAGCCTAAAATATGCAACAAGTACACCAACTTCGACATCATCTTGTTCCTCACCCCAGCAATCTCAGGAAAGTTTAGTACGTGCAATCATATCTAGTTTTTAATTATTTGAAGGATCTAGAAAATTTTTTTAAAACCTCATCTGGGATAAAATAAAAATTATTGTATGAGCAACAAAACCCACCTCAATTTTCATCTGAGCTACGAGAGCTATTGTGCTTGAACATTGCACGTTATTTTGTGGAAAATAATAAATGCATGACCATAAATGACTTTCGACATGTAACAAGTCAAATACTCGAACATTTTCCAGAAGAAAATGCTGTGAGTTAACTGAAAATGATTAACGGTGGTTTTTTAATTCATATACTAATGATAAACAATTTATTTATTTTTATTCATACAGGATTACTATTTTAAACTCGGTAAATACCCCTCGGGTAAATTGTATAATAAATACCGAGTCATTTCCAAAAATCTTAGAAAAGTTGGCTATTTAACGGATAGTAAGAGACGGCGTAAATTAGCCATCGAACCAAAGAAATCAGATGTCGAGTTAAGAGGTATTTGATAAAATATTATTTGACATATTACAAGGTATTTTGTAACATTTTATTCATCTATTTACAGAAGAAGAGGAAGTATCTGATTCCAATAAAAATTGGCTTAAAAATCATAACCACCCGTGGGAAGTTGTGGGGCAAAATTGGAAGGATTTCTTTTCCATACGCATTCAAGACATTGATAAATGGAAAAACACCAATAATTTGCTGCACGGATGGCCATTATATAGAAATACTCTTGGTTTTCGTTTGATAAGTTTTAGTATGAAAATTTTTCAATAAGCAATAATTTTGTAAACTTTCATTATACCCTTATTATTTTTAATCACTTGTATAACAGATTGAAATAGATTTCGAGCATATTTACCCACAAAATAGCGGCAAGCTTTTCAGCACGTGGATAAACTACAAGAGCAAAATAATATATTTTCCAAAAAATTAAAAGACAAGGTCGCTATAACCATATTAAAGAATTTATCTAAAAATGAAGGTAAAGATATACTATTGCAGTAGAAATTTACCCAATTTGATTAAACATTAAAGTTTTTCTTGTATTTTCAGACATTCATCACATCCAGCTATGCAAACTGCTTCATTTCATTTTGAAACCCACCGGCAAGCAAAAACAAAATAATTCGCTACGGAAATTTACAATCAACGATTCAATCGAATCATTTTTAGTTGAAGTTATTGAGCCATCTCACGTTGATGACAAGATAGAATATGCTAAAGAATTTTGCATATCGCATGGTATTCATCTACAACCGTTTTTAATTTATATAAAAAGAAGTAGCAAATTTTGCGTAGTATATGATGATGTCTATTATATCTACATAGTTTATACATATCTATACATAGTTTATAATTGTAATATTGTAAAATTAAAATATAATAATAATAAAATATGATTTATTTGAAAAAAAGTAAGCTAAAGAAAGCTAAACTAAATTCGTGTGTTTTTATTTATGTTTAAATTAGCATAATAATTATATAACACTCATTGAAGAAGAATTACCTATTTTACAGTTTTCGAAGACTGATTACAAATGCAAAATATATGCTCAAATAGATCACTAAATTAGGCCTTCTAATACACAATTTATCTGGATTTACCGCACAAAGTGTTCATAACTAAACATAAAATAACCCTATGCGTTCATAACTAAACCTTTAATTATTCATAATTTACACTTTATTAAACATAAAAACGTTTCAACACAGGACTATTTGATGCATAAAATAGATTAGTTAGTGACTAACAAACGCAATAATTTGATCTTAGTTAGGCATAGTACATATTTTAGAATGACATAAATCGTGCATACCTATACACAAAGTTAACCAATATTATGCATAAACTATACATCAATTGAACACTGAAACAATCCTATAAAGGAATATTTTATTCCTACGAAAAGTTTCACTCATTATTCCTAATAAGTGAATATTATTCTTAAACAAGGAACGATTGAAAATAGCGCTTAATTTTGGTATAGGTTATTCCTTATAAGTATATATTATCCAAATATTTCTCTGGGTGTACCGATTGAGGATATATGTATGTTTTGAGATCGAGACGAAGTCGAGATCTCTAATATATCCGAAAAACATAACATTTAACATTTTTTAACTTAACATTTTTTGCACGATTAATAAAAATTCAATCAAAATTATTTAAATAACAAAATTCATTCACTAAATTCAAGTTTGAATGTTTTAAAGAAAATTTCTTAAAATGTCATTTCAAAATAGTAAGCTTTGCGTTTCATCATAATTCTATAGGTTTTTTTTGTTGCAATACTTAATTCCATCGAATATATTTTCAAAATTAATTGCTTTTAAATCTTTTAATTGCAATATTTTTAAATGAATGTTATTCAAATTTGAAGCTAGTGAATAGACGTACACAATTATTTAACTTATAATCGTTTTTATTCACACCCTGAGGTCTCCCTTACTGGTAAGTAATTACTTTCCGGCTGCATGATCGGTAAGTAATTACTTACCGACCAGTGATTTGTAAACGAAACTTACTGTGTTTATTTACGAATCAGAAAACATGAGAAATCGCCTGATTGTGCAATAAATTATCAATAATCTTTGGTAACGTATTTGACTTAGCATAATATGCTTTTCGTTTATTATCAAATAAAACAAAATTTTCTTTACTAAAACATATTTGATAGTCTAATAATGGCCTTATACGAAGTTGAAGTTTACTATCAATTGAATAAATTGATTTACGCTGCCATCTGAAAGTTGGCATATAAACCATTCATATTTAACATTTAATTCGCAATTAAAAAATATCTAGGCATTTAATCAAGATAATAACTATCCTATCTCTCAAGTTGGACCATCATATACACATTGTACAAAATTTCATTAGGATTGGTTACGTTGCTGCGGAGTTCATCGCGGACAAACATCGTGACACGTGATTTTTATATATATAAGATAAGATAAGAAGATATTTAACAGCAGTAAATAAAACATAAACACAAAACCATATTAGTTTGCAAGAGCAAATACTTGTTTTCGATAAATAGATTTGTTATGTATGTGTTCAGGAAACCCATCAAATGTTTTATTAATATTAAATTGAAGTTGGTAATTATAAAGTTATGAAAAAAATGATAAAAAGTATAAATATTAACTAGCTATTTGTAACATTTGATTTGACGCCGGAAAGGAATTCCAAGAGTGAGACTCGATTAAAAAAACACGCTGAAAGGCTACAGTTCTACACTTTGTTATTTGAACCGCAAAGGGATGAACCGCTGTTACAGCTCTGGTATAACGCAAGAATAATGCAGGCTTCGGTAAAATTGATTTGATCTCTTTTATTACCCTTTCGTCCATAACGTATTATAAGAAATCGTTAAATCAGCAACATTTCTCCTGTGCTGAAATGAATCAAGTTCCTTAGTAAGATGAGAGCATCAAGGCTTTTCAAACCCGTTACGTACGCTCCACCTCAAATATAAGAACAGTACTCTATGCATGGACGGATAAAAGACTTGTAGACCAAAAGTAGCTGTTCGTTATTGAAAAACTTTTTACACCGTCCCAAAAACCCTAATTTTTGAACAGCGTTAGCTAAGCTAAAATATGAGAATTCTACTTCTTATTATTTTCAACCTCAACCCCCAGAAGTCTGACAGACCTTTTATCCACAAGATCTTTCGCATCAAACTTTAAAAGAAACGGATTAGGTAAGCATAATCATGTAAAATAGCAAACCTGTGTTTTGCTAGCATTAAATTCAACATTGTTTGCTAAACCCCAATCCATGATTGTTTTAGTTTTATTTATTACTAGCAGGACCCGGCATGCTTATATATAAAGTTTTTGCGCAGACATTTTGTTGACGTAGTAGCAATGGTTTCAAAAGGTGGTAATGAGAAATGGCAGCATAATTTTTAATTACTTCGGTCTGAAAGACCTAAGTATTACATTCATGAGCCAAAAGTGAAATTCTTACCCCCACTTTTTTTGGCATTTCTCGACGTTTTAGGACCTACTGATTCTAAAAAAGCAACAAAAAAAAAATGTATGTCTGTCGGCCGTCCGTCATTACCTACGCTGCAGGGAAAACGGCTGGACGGATTTCAAAAAATTTTTTTTCTAAAACTAGGTATTCACAAGGGACAGGTCCGAAAGGACGCTGTGTTCGATAACTGTACCGGAAGTGTGTCAATAAAATCATTATGTGTCTCCAAAATAGCAAATTTTCATATTTTTGGCTTAAAAAACGTTCATTTTAAGTGATTACGAGTAGGAACATTAAATTTGGAGAAATCTTGATGGTCGGGATTGGTATGTGAGATCAAAAACTAGATTATTGCGTTATAAGTTTGTCAAAAATATGTTGTCAAGTGTGTCAAAAGAAAGATTTTTATTTATTTTTTTACCTAATTTTTTGGAAAAAAAAATAAAATTAATGGTTGTTTGAAATGAAATTTTATTATTATTATTGAGAATTATGGCATTATAAGTGTGTCAAAAAAATGTTGTCAAGTGTGTCAAAAGAAATTTATTTATTTTTTTACCTAATTTTTTGGAAAAAAAATAAAATTAATTGTTTGTTTGAAATAAAGCTTTATTATTATTATTGAGAATTATGGCATTTTAAGTTTGTCAAAAAAATGTTGTCAAGTGTGTCAAAAGATTTTTATTTAGTTTTTTACCTTATATTTTGGAAAAAACTCAATTGCTTCTTTGAAATGAAATTTTATTATTACTATTGAGAATTATGGCATTATAAGTTTGTCAAAAAATGTTGTCAAGTGTGTCAAAAGAAAGGTTTTTTTTTATTTTTACTCAACTTTTTCAGAAAAAAATAAAATTAATAGTTTGTATGACATGATATTTTATTATTATTATAGAGACCTATGGCATTATAAGTTTGTCAAAAAATAATGTCAAGTGTGTCAAAAAACGATTTTATTTATTTTTTGCCAATCTTTTGGAAAAAAAAATGTAGCTGTTTTTATGACATATATGTGATTTAAAAATGAAATTGGACATGGAAATTTTTTAATTTGTTATAGTTTTTGAAATATTTTTGGAATTTTGAAAAAGTTTGTATTTTTGATTTTGTAATAATTTTTGCAATATTTTTAGAATTTCGGCCAAAGTTTTAATTGTTGATTTTGTAAGAATTTTTGGAATATTTTTAGAATTTTGAAAAATTTTTAATTTTTGATTTTATTATAAATTTTGGAATTTTGAAAAAATTTTCAATTTTTGATTTTGTAATAATTTTTGCAATATTTTTAGAATTTTGGAAAAAGTTTGAATATTTAAGAATTTTTGAAATATTAATGGAATTTATAAAAAATTAAAATATTTGATTTTATTCTAATTATTGGAATATTTTTGGAATTCTGAAAAAGTTTGATTTTATTTAATTTAACAATATTTTTGGAATTTTGATTATAATTTTCCGGCAACGTATTGATGTTTCGTGTTAGTTTTGTAATAAGCTTTTAAGCAGATATAAAAAATACTAGTTCTTTAACAAAGGGTTATTTTTGATATACATCGCTGCCCAAAACTAAAAACCATGTCCTCATAAAAGTTTTTTGCCGAAAACTATATCAAAATCCTTAACCCAGACCGAAGTCTTGATATCTCAGAGCTGTGAGATTTCAGCCCCTCCATATTTTTACTTTTTAAAAATATGAATGAAAAATAATCAGCACTCTAGCTTATTTGTTCGGATATATAGATTAGCGATTAAATAAGTTTTCAAGTTAACAATAAAACAATTTAAATGACTTGTTGCATTAGTAGAGGTGTTTCATCTCTATATAGAACATTATACAGAAAAAAATGGATTCACAAATGTTCACAGTGCTGATGCATTGTATTTGTACCCGACACGAAACACAAAAAAACTGTTCTAAAGAAGATTTTCTGAGAGAAAATGAAAAATGTTGTCAAATTGCAAAATTCAAGTGAATTATAATATTTACTTTGATCTTAATCACTCAGAAAATGTCTCAAAATTTTATTTTTTACACCAAATAGCGTAAAAATTTTGTTTATTTAACATCCGTCGCATATTGCCGCTATCTCATAAGAAAGAAAACTCGAGAAAACTCGTAAAGATAACATTCAATTTACGTTGTGTCATTTTTATTGCAACTTATTTTTTTTAATATGGAACGAATTTCAAAATATCGTTTTAATTCTATTTATTTATTCGACTACTTGTGGGTACACTATATTTTTTGTTTTTCCGTCTGGTGCGTACACGAATAAATCAGAAGCTTTTCCTAACGCGCCAGCCATATACAGTTGTACATGTGTGAAGAACGGATTCTCCAAATCTAGTCCACATACTTGCAGTAACTGTCCGTGTGCTTTGTTGATGGTAATTGCAAAAGCAAGTTGCACTGGAAACTAAATGTTTGAATCTGTTGGGATCATTGAAGTATGTGGCCTATCTGTCGTGGCAACACTACATCTTCCTCTTCGAATTTTCCATTCAAAATTGTAACTTTAATGACATTGTTCATCATCTTTTTCACCGAAGTTCAATAAAGTTTGTGCAATTTCAAAATATGTGACATATTTGGAATTATAATATGTGTCATAACAACACATAAAAACCTTTTAAGACCTAGGTTCTACAACATAATACTTTTTAAGACGTTGATGGACGCAAATTTTTTTTATATTCTTCTTAAAGAATGGCTCAATAACAAATCCTTTCACATAATAATGTACGACATAGGGCAATATTTCATGAAAGGATGGAGGAAATAAAAATAATATACTGTTTTTTTTTCATATTTGCAGAAACAAAGCTAAAATTAGGTTCCTATATATCCTAGTGCTAGAAGCATATACCAAGATCATGTAACGCATTGTTTTCCTCAAGCCAGCATATATAATAGTTATATGGAAGCTCATTTGTACGAGCAAGCAAAAAGTTCATTCTTTAAAAAAATTACGGCCATCAACACCTTAAAAACCATGTTGTTATGTATGTTTTTCTGAAAAAATTTTTATGTGTCGTTGTGACACACATTGTAATTCCTACTACCTAACACATTTTATTAAAAAAAAAATAGAGCGTTATCGTCAAAGAATATTCCATAACTAAGACTATCGTTGATTGAAAAAAGTACATCCGCCAGCACCCCTAAAATATCACTTATTCCCTCAATATAAGTGATATCTTACTGCCATTGTCAGTAGTATACGATATTTCACGTTAACTGATTTGCCAATAGCAGATACTAAAGTACGCGGCTTTGTCACACCCAGATCACTTCCAAAATTTTAAATTTTACATATGTTCCTGCGGGCGGGCAGATATTAAAAATTCATTGGTATTAATGCATTTTAACTGTTTGCAAATCACTATTGCAAAGGTATTGCCGGCTAAGGGCCACATTTTTAATTAGTTTGTTTATCATAATTGCTATCCATGTTTGATTATACATAAGCTATGCTTCTTTGTATATAGTATTTGTGCGAATTCCATTTCGTAATTTTGAGCTTTCAATCGATGTTATCAACTATCTTTCTTAGTTGAAGAAACATGTATTACATACAATTGCAAACCAATAACATATTTGTTCATGTGTTTAATTCAAATGTTTAATTCAATCATGTGTTTATATAGTTTTGATATACAAATGCAATTGTTTCAGATTAAGCTTTCATTTTTCAATTTCATTAAATTATGTTCAATAAAAAAAATTGATCAAAGGAATCTTACCGTATAAAACGATATTTAAAGAAAAATCAAATTAAATTATTATCAACATTTAGGCAGAACCCCTTAAGATAAACCAGCGCCACCTACCGGTACCAAACCTAAACAAAAACCATTCTCACAACTCACATATCATACATAAAATAATATTAAATATTAATAAATATTATTAAATTTGGTTCACGAGTTCTTTAGTTTTAGTGCTGCAAACATACATGTAATTTTTATATATATGAGCAATTTCACGAAGATTCAACAACGTTTTGACTTGACCCCTTTTAATTTTGATTATTTTTTGTTTATAGATAGTTTTTCATAAATAAAAAATACGAGTTCTCTTAGAATTTTTTTTTTCGACCAGGAATCTTCACAGGGTGCCCCTCAATTTTTTGTTATTTTGTGATGTGAGTGCATTTTGACGAGCGATTGTAGAAAAACTACTGAATCGATTTTCATAAATGATATGTCGTTGAATAGGTATTAGAACAAAGTTTTTAAAAATGTACACTGTTAATTTTTTGAAATAATTTTTAACGGTGTAACATAAGAAAAACACGGTGTAATTGAAGAAAAGATGGCGCTACGCCTTTTTTTTTTAAAACTAAATTGAAGCTTATTTTATATCTAACAACTTGTGAATGTTTAGTACTAGCGATATTTTTTGTTTTGAAGGTAAAATTCGTTGTGCATATGACTGTCGGGAATCAATTTTTTTTCCTGAAGGAAAATTATAAAAATGGCGTTATAAACTAAGAGATTTTTTTTTAATGTTAAATATCAAATATTTTATTATTAGATGAATTTTTTAAAATATTATAAAAATTATATATGTAGTACAATAAAGAAAATAAATACAATTGTTAAAAATGATTTACTTATTTTACAAACAGAAGTTCCTTATGCATAGGAAAACACTTCTGCAATTATTCTCTTTGTATTAGATGGCATAAAAAAATGAAATGTTTATTTATCACTTTTAGTAATCACTTGTCTCTTATAAAATCTTATAAAACTCTTATAAAAAATAATTTGACAGTCTCGACTGCAAACAAAAAAACCGTATAAATAACTAAATCTATTTAGGAACTTTTGACTGGAGAAGTATTATGTTCGTAATATGTTATTATGGTCATAAAGTAAAAGATTGTACCTTAACATTAAATTACAAATATTTTATTATTGAATAAACTTTTAAAAGTATCATACAAATTATATATGTAGGTTAAAGAAAATAAATATATTTATTAAAAATTATTTACTTATTTTACATTTAAAAGTTTCTTTTGAGTTGGAAAACATTTTTGCATTTATTGTCTTCGAATTTAATGGTACAAAAGAATGAAATTTTTGAGTTCCACTTATAGTAATCGCATTTTTATATCGATTTTGAAATTTTTTTTGGTTAATTGATATTCATTTTTATCGGCGTATCCAAAGTTCATGGTAGATTCCCATTTTAAAGCCCATTCGAAAAGTTTTTTGATGTATCAATAATATCTTTGCTCCCTATACTATAACGGTGTGGAGCACGCTTCAGTGTTTCACCAATTCCATCACAAGGTCGCTTTCCTTCCCAGCCAGCACACTTAGTGAAATTTAGGTGAACCATTTTGGGATTTGGTTAAATTTAAGTAAAAGTTTAGTTAAACATGTGGAAAAAGGTAATAGATGACTGTTTCAGCTACTTAGTGTACATGTATTTTTAGTTGAAAATTAGAGTTAATATGTTTTTGGTGTAAAAAAATAAGTTAATAGGCAAATTTAACATATTAAGTATACAAATTTAAGTAAAAAAAATCATGTAATACAGATAGTACATGTATTTCATGCATTAAGTGAAAATTTAAGTAACAAAAGTGTATCTAATACATGTATTTAACTTATTACCTGTTGTTTAGCTAGCAGCAATTTAGCTGACATTGCAACAGTTATTTCATGAAATAAGTTAAATAGCCTAAAATTAACATAACTACGGAACATTGAAACTTAAAAAAATTTTTCAGACAGTTGTTAAGTTAAATAGGTCGAGTTTTGCATGTAATATTGCATTTAATGTGGTTTAGTGAACGAATGTTAACTAAATTTTTGCTGTCTTTTTCATATAATACATATAATAAGTATATGTGTTTATAAGTATCCATAAAGATTTATAGCAAATCTCGTTTTCCGATGACATTTATTTTATTAGTGCGCAGTATATTGATCCAATCGCTCGGATACAGTCTTTATGTTGTTGTTGTAGTGACGTGTTTGGTGCTAATCTTCCGGCTCCATGTCCAAGTTCTCTGCTACCGCCCAAAGGTTCTCTACTGCCCTTGGGCGGTACCACAAATCTTCCTTCGTCAAGTTTGTAAAATTTGCAGGACAATTAAATAGGTGATCTTCATCGTGTGGCGTGTCCTCGCATGCGGCACACTTGTCAATAATTTCAGGTTCAACTCTGCTCATATAGTTGTTTAGAATGCGTGACCAACCGGATCTTAGTTGAGCTAGGATGGATCTGGTGCTACGGGGCAGTTGGACCTCTTCGGAAGCTACTTTTGGTGGTTTTCTATTCAAAACACGATTTGGAATATAGTTCTTTATTGTATTTTAAACCGTTTTGGTGTGGAGTGTTTTTAAGCCAGTTCTATATGTACATTCGTCTATGTTACCAGTAATCTGGCTATCTCTGACATCTTGCAGAAAGATCTTGCTGTCTTCCTTATGTCTCTAGG
Source organism: Diogma glabrata (assembly GCA_963693315.1). NCBI lineage: Eukaryota > Metazoa > Arthropoda > Insecta > Diptera > Cylindrotomidae > Diogma > Diogma glabrata. The sequence continues at coordinate 269,581,796 of OY856187.1, read as the reverse complement.
TGGTTCGATCGTAGTTAAGGTGTCATTGCAAGGATGTTGCTCTTTGTGACAGGCCAATAAATATTGTTTGGTTAGCATTTCATTATGTTCACGGACCGGCAATATGTTACTTTCCTCGTGCAAGTGATCTCGGTGAGCCATCAGGTGACATCCGGTTGCGGTTCGCAAGGCAGCATTTTGGGTTGTTTGTAACTTATTCCAGTGAGTGTTGGCAACTTGGGGAGTCCATATGGGTGCAGCATAATTTAAAATAGGTCTTCCTATTGCTTTGTATGTTCTTTTTTTTTTTTTTTTAAACGGCGTTCATGCTCCATGTAGGAGCGTTGCCAAGCTAATCAGCTTCGAATATTCACCACGGTCATTCGCAACAGCGACATAATTACCATGGCAGCCGATTTTTTAAGGTCGTTTATTACGTCAGTCTCCCATTGTAGTCGTGGTCTACCTCGCGGTCGCCCACTCCCTGGGGTACTAGCGTACATTTTTCTAATCATTCCAGACTGTGAATCGGCTCGTAGAACATGCCCAAACCAAGCAATCCTATTAGAACGGATACAACCTATTATATCAGGACCCTCAAGAAGGTCTCTGATCTCAAAGTTATATCGGGTTCTATACTCTCCATCGTCTGTCTTAAGTGGACCAAAAATGTAGCGTAGGATCTTACGCTCAAATACAGATAAATGCGATTCGTCATTTTGCGTAAGGGTCCACGTTTGTGACCCATACATCACAACCGGTCTAATCAATGTCTTGTATAACTTGAGCTTGGTGTTAGTTGATACATACGGAGATCCAAGGAGAGGTTTGATTGAGTAGAAAGTTCGATTACCTGCAGCGATTCGAGCTTTTATATCTGTAAGTATGCTGTTGTTTGAGTCAAGCATTGATCCCAAATATTTAAAGGATTCAACTCCCTCAATTCGTTCATCACCGCACATCAAATCTTTCTTCTCAGACTCTCTTGAAACATTCATATGTTTGGTTTTATTGTAGTTAATTTGAAGACCAATTTTTCTAGCTCCACTCTCAAGCGACTTAAAAGTCTCACTCATAACAGCTTCACTTCGGCCGAGGATGACAACATCATCAGCGTATGCAATCATCTGTACTGAGTTTATTGACAAGATATTGTTGTTAGTCGGCAGTTTCTTTTGACGGCAAACATATTCCAAGGCTAAATTAAAAAGTATAGGAGAGATAGCATCACCTTGTCTTAACCCGGAGTCGACTTTAAAAAACCTTGATATTTCGTTCTCTACTCGTACACAGCATTGAGAGTTCTGTACTGTCATTCTGCATAGTGATACCAGTTTACCAGGAATTCCCATTGACACCAGAGCAGACCATAGAGTCTCTCGTTCGAGAGAGTCGTAGGCCTGTCTGAAATCAATGAAGAGTTGGTGCACTGGTATGTTGAACTCTCGACACTTTTCCAAAATCATCCTTATCGAGAAAAGTGCATCGGTGGTACCTCGGCCCCACCGGAAGCCACACTTATATTCTCCAAGCAGTTGTTCAGCAAGAGGATTGATTTTGGATAGCAAAATGTAAGAAAAGATCTTATATGCTGTGCAGAGTAGAGCGATTCCTCTGTAGTTTTTATGGATTGGTATCAGCATAGCTGTGTTCCAGTCCTGTGGCATGGCTTCAGTCCTCCATATCATTTGAACACGTTCAAACATTCTTAAGGATAGAGTTTCACCACCATGTACAATCATTTCGGATGTTATATCGTCGATACCAGGTGCTTTATTGCGTTTTAATTTTGACAGCGCCGCATCGAATTCCTCTTTGGTGGGTTCGTCTACATGTACCTTTGACGCACGAATAAGCTTTGCTCGTCGCCCGACTTGTTTCTGGTCACTTAGGTTGAGAAGATTCTCAAAATAAGCGGCCCAAGTGTCTAAAATATTTTTAAGGTCTACTTGTAGCTCCCCATCTTCGTTTTGAATAGCAGTCGATCTAGTTTGAGGGCCCTTCTTTAAGGTTTTAACCTGTTGAAAGAAGTTACGCGATTGATGTTCCTTATTGAAGCTTTCAATCTCCTCACACTTTCTCTTCCACCATTCTCTCTTCGTTCGTCTACATAACTTTGTAACGGCTTGTCTTGCCAGTTTATAGTTCTCCTTCGTGGACCTGGTGTTGCGTCCTTGCAGACATTTCAGATAGCAATCTCTTTTGTATTGAATAGCGTCAAGACATGCTTGATCCATCCATGGCTTCTGGGAGTGGTTAGATGGTCGTCCAAGTATTTCCTCAGCAGCGCTTAAAACAGCATCTTTGAGCAAATACCATGACTTATCGACGTCTCCATTAATGGTTTCTGATTTCTCTAATGTTTCGGCAATATGGTTTTGATATTTCTCTTCTGTTTCTGCATTCTTTAGTGATGAGATGTTAAATCGTTTCCGTTGATTGAATTTCGGAATGCTTGGGTTTGGGAAGTGGAACCTTATTTTAGCAAATACAAGAAAGTGGTCACTTCCAATGTATGCACCTCTAAAGGATCGCACATCCAGAACACTCGAAAAGAAACGTGCTGTAACTAGCACGTGATCAATTTGATTTCGAGTGTTTCCATTCGGTGAGACCCATGTCTGCTTATGAATCGATCGGTGCGGAAAGAAAGTACTGGCAATTCTCAAATTATTTGATAATGCAAACTCAGTCATTCTCTTACCATTATCATTCGAATTCAAATGCAGACTGTTGGGGCCCACCACATTTCCATAAGAGATATCTCTTCCAACCTGCCCATTAAAGTCACCAAGAACCATAGTGAAGTCGCGTGTTGGTGTTTGTTTCATAACCTCTTCCAGCGCTATGTAGAAATTATCCTTCTCGTCGACGGTCTTAGCTTCAGTAGGTGCATGCACGGCAATAAGAGAAATATTGTTATATGTACCACGTACACGTAGGTAGCAAATCCTCTCACTGACCGGGATGAATTTCATCACGGCTTCTTGTATGCGTGCACCAACAAGAAAGCCAGTGCCAAATTCTCTTCGAGAAGGATGACCACTACAGTATAGAGAGTGACTATATCCAAATCTTGTTTTCCGATTATTGGCTGTCTAATTTCTTGCAGAGCTATGATATCCATCCCATACCTCTCAGCCTCTGTTTCTAGACTTATAAGAGCATCAGGAGCGCTCAGGCTGCGCATGTTCCACGTTCCGATTCGGTAGTCTGGTCCTTTTTCACGTCCAGGTAAAATTCTGTTTTTGTCCGGGTCTGTTTTTCTTTTCTGATTTCCAAATTTAACAAATAATTTTTTTTCCGGGGTTAGGGTGTTAACCTTAGGCCCAACCCAAATTGTCGTGAATGGGTCCGTTCTGCATATTAAGGTTACCAGAAACAACCTTTTGACACGTTTATATAGCGAGCCGCTTGATCCAAGACAGACGCCCGCTTCAAGCCGCCCCTAACATGGAGAACAGACGCTTGAGTCGCATTGGTTTTAAGGCGCCAATTCGCCATGATGTACCATGATTGACTAAGCAGTTTTTACCCTGCTTGTCTCCGGTACACCAACCTAATTCTGTCAGCATTAACCAGGCAGCACGGCGTGGACGTCGAATTTCGGATTTCGCTACCCTGTATGTTGTTATGATCGTGTTTTTATCTTTGCCCCATGAACTTTCCGCTAGTGCTTTTAATGCGTTATTCCTGTTTTTCAATCTTGAGTTTATTTCTTGTGCATGAGCGTTGAATTTAAGCAGTGGGTCGAATGTTACACCCAACAGTCTAACAAAAAAAAACAGTCTTTATTATATATTTCTCTCACTAACGTTGTTTTAAATAGTAAAAAATGCCTCTGAAAAACGGTCGATACTACATAATGCGGCGGAAGAGAGCGGCTGAACTCGAAGCACAATTTGATGCATCAAATGTGTCAACGGATGAAGAAATGGATCGGCCACCGCCACAACACCTGAATGCCATTTTTGAAAATTATTTGCCAGCAGAAAATGCTATGATCGAAAAAACCATCCCCGTTGGTGTTACTTGTGATGAAAATGTAGAGTGTGACGATGATATGCCAGATGATTGTACATCCCAAGTTAGTGAAAATGCTGAATTTTTATTATCAGAAGCAGATATTGCTGAGGAATTGATGCGAGAACACCTGGAATATGAGCATAACGCTCAAACTAAAATAGATCTGTTGAACGAACTGAGGCAATGGGCTTTGCAAAACAAGATTTCATTAACAGCGTTGTCACAACCACTGAAATTGTTGAACAAGGCTGGGATTGAAAATCTATCATTGGATGACCAATGAACTGTTGAACCTGATTAACAATAAAGAACGAAACATTAAATCTAATTTATTTAACCTAATAATTAAAAGACCACCGAACAACATATAATAAATAAATCACCTAAACTATATTTATGACTGAAGGATATTGTTTTATTAGATTCATTCATTTTGCTTTATATTTTATAATTTTCTGTAATTAGATTATTAATTTTTAAAAATGGGTTTTTATTAAACCACCGGTATATAATGGAAATATGGAATGTATCTTACTTTAAAATTTAGCTTTCAAAATGCGTATATAGTAAAAAATAATAAAACTCAGTAAACAAGAATAAGGTTAAGAATAAGGCTTTTTCATTCATTTTTTAAAAAATTTTGTTTCTTATAATATTATTTTTAAGCTTTTTTATGGTAGAATGACAGCCCGATAATAAAGTAAGGTTAAAGAAAAATGGATGGTTCAATTACATGTAATCCTCATGAAAAAAACATGTAATAACTACAATATCTGACTTTGGTACAGTAAAATTACATATATTTTGCACTTGCTTAGTTTTGTATTCAGCTGTTACATGAAATGTACATGAATTTACTCTGCCAAATTCAGATATTGTAGCTATTAAATGTATTCTAGATAAGAATTATATGATTAATTTTCCACTTAATAGCTAGATAATTTACATGTATTAAATAAAATACATGAAAAATTTAGGATAAATTGAAGTTATTTCATGAAACACCTGACAAAATTTAACTTAAATAACAGGTAAATAATTTTATGGCTAGGAATTATGGATACGATATTATCTATCTCCCAAACTAATGCATTTAAGGACAAAATAGGTTTTTATGACAATTTCTAAACCGACTTCAAATAAACATTGTTATACATACTTTGGAGCGTATTTTTTAATGGATTTAAATGTTCATGTGTAAAGAAAGGTTCGATCTTTTTTATACATAAAAAAGAAACAGGAAAAAATAATGAGAACACCCCTTAAAAATACAATTAAATATTTATTTTTTTATAAACTGAATGCTTTAATTTTCAATTTTCTTTTCGGTGTTCGATAAAAAACATTAATTATTAAAAATATAATAATAGTTTGTAGTATACTATAAAGTAAGCTTATGTGATCTTGAGGGCATTTCGGAGCATACATTTTGTGGTTTGCATGTGTAACAAACAAGTTAAATTTAACTAATAATTAGCTACAATAAAACATAACATTTGCACTTATTTAACTTAAAATTTGGTTAAATTATAGTTAAACTTAATCACATATTAGCCAGCATATTACATAAAAATTACATGAAAATTTAACCAATATTTTTATGGAAAAAGTACGACACTTAGGTTAAATTTAACCTTTTATTATACATAAATTTAGGTTAAATGAGAATCCTCACTAAAATTTTGTACAGATAATATCAACCTATATCTAAGCTAAAATCCACCTATTGTGTTAGCTGGGATGGCTGGTAGCATGAAAATGCCATTCTGCATCAACCTTAAAGTCTTTTTTGTGGTGGCATAAGTTATTAATTAGGTTATGTTTATTTTTGTATTGATAAGGTGCAGCGTCAGTGTTATAAATTATTTTCGTAATGTTAGAATTTATATGCGTTTTGATGAATTCAATAAGTTTTGTAATGAAAAGATGGACTGTAGTACTGTTGTGATCGTTTATATCCGAAATGAGTATAAAACTTCGGTGCTGTATATATTCACTTGCGGCACTTTTAAATAAATGACAAATGGATGAATAGTAGCTTGTGAATTATTATAATAATATCCTTGAACCACATCCTGAATTATGAAGCCGTAGTTTTCAGAAAAATCCCCTTGAACGAAGCACTCTCCTGCTTCTAATTTTTTTTTCCTCAATGAATGTAGATTGCTGTTTTGCTATAAAGTTGTGTGGTATCAAAATTTGTAAACGGTAAATAAATTTTTTCATAAATTCTTCTACAGTTTCTATTAAAGTATTCAAATTGCATCGATCAGTGGTATTCCATTGTTGATATTTGACTTGAAGGATTCCTTTAACGTCAAAATCATTTAGTAATTTTTCTTCCAGTTGTTGAAGTTTTTCTAAACATTCATTGAACTTCAAAGTATGACAATCTTCTGTTAATTCACCACATGAAACAAAGTCAATTAATGTTTTATAATTCTGAAAAGCAGCATCAGTAATCCAAGACAGCTTAGAGTGTTGAATCATTAGTTTCATATTTTGATGTATGGTACACACGCACACATTATGAACTCCTTGGGATAATATTATACATTCTTGTAGTCGAAGGGACGTGAATTTAGTAAATCCTATTTTCACATCAGGAAACTTATTTTTAAACTCCACATAAGCTTCATTTAATGTACATAGCAATAAGCGCTTTTGTGTTTTTATGCGCTAATCTCCTTTTTTAAAAGATATTGCATCTCGTTTGCCTGGCAATAATCTACTGATTTCATCACTTTTATAGAACTGCTCCACAACATTTATATCTGTTGTGGATACACCTCTTTTATCCGTCGCAGATGAATGCTGAAAATTATTTTCATGTAGAGTTTTACTTTTTTCAACCAAATGACGCGTAGCATTACTGTTGTTTGTTATTATAATTATATTGTTATATTGTTATTATAATTATATTATTATATTTAAAAATATAATAATTTATATTATTATATTTAAAAAAAATTTTACGAGAAGTCGTATTTTTCATTTATCAAAGGCTATCTATAAACTAAAAATAAACCAAATTAAAAAGGGTCGAGTCAAAATGTCGCAAAATTTGCTGAACTTGACTGAAATTGCTTTTTAAAAAGTTCATTTAATAATAAAATATTTGACATTTAACATAAAAAAAAATCTGAATCTAAAAATCGCCATTTTTATTATTTTCCTTCAGAACAAAAAAAACTTATTCCCGACAGTCATATGCACAACGAATTTTATCTTTAAAACCAAAAATAACGCGTGTCCTAAACTTTCACAAGGGGTTGGATATAAAATAAGCATCAATTTAGTTAAAAAAAAAAAAAAAATAGATTACGCCATCTTTTTTTCAATTACACCTTTTTTCTTATGTTACACCGTTAAAAATTATTTCAAAAAATTAACAGTGTACATTTTTAAAATCTTTGTTCTAATACCTATTCAACGACATATCATTTATGAAAATCGATTCAGTAGTTTTTGTACAATCGCTCGTCAAAATGCACTCATATCACAAAATAACAAAAAATTGGGGGGCACCCTGTGAAGACCCCTGGTCGAAAAAAAAATTCTAAGAGAACTCGTATTTTTTATTTATGAAAGACTATCTATAAACAAAAAATAATCAAAATTAAAAGGGGTCAAGTCAAAATTTCCCAAAAATTTGCTGAACTTGCGTGAAATTGCTCCTATAGAAGAAGAAGATAGAAGATATCGAATGAATTTTAACTTTTATTTAATTTTATTTTTGAATAGGCTTGTACAGTTATTTTGTAGTGATGTGATTGAAATAGTATATTACATATCAAGAGTTGTAGATAGCATTTTACATGGAGGGAAAATTTTGCGCACGAGACGCGTAGCGTCGAGTGCAGTATCTCCACGAGCATGGAAAATACTTTACAACTCGAGATTTGTTATATACTTTTTCTATGACTTTGTTTTAATGCCCAAACGCATATAATTACTTGAAAAAATGAACTACTAGACGCGTAGCGTCGAGTGCAGTATCTTCACGAGCATGGAAAATACTTTACAACTCGAGATTTGTTATATACTTTTTCTATGACTTTGTTTTAATGCCCAAACGCATATAATTACTTGAAAAAATGAACTACTAATTATAAATTAAATGCAAATAGTTTACAAATTGTGGTAGGCTTTGCATTATTCTGTGTCAATATGAATTGAAATATTTAATTTTTAAAAATCAAATTTTTCTTTAAATAAAAATTTTTCTTTTTATTAAAAGCGTGCGGTAATATATATATGAAAATCCATTACCGCACGCTTTTTGTTACTTACCGCATGCTATTTCAAATAATCAATTTACATGTCATGGATAGTATAATGTAATCTATAATTTACTGTGATAGGAGTAGAAAATTAGTATATTACATATCTAGAGTTGTAAATAGCATTTTACATGCGAGGGAAAATTTTTCGCACGAGACGCGTAGCGTCGAGTGCAGTATCTTCACGAGCATGGAAAATGCTTTACAACTCGAGATTTGTTATATACTTTTCCTACGACTTTGTTTGAATTCCCAAACGCATATAATTACTTGAAAAAATGAACTACTAATTATAAATTAAATGCAAATAGTTTACAAATTGTGGTAGGCTTTGCATTATTCTGTGTCAAAATGAATTGAAATATTTAATTTTTAAAAATCAAATTTTTCTTTAAATAAAAATTTTTCTTTTTTTTAGAAGCGTGCGGTAATATATATATGAAAATCCATTACCGCACGCTTTTTTTTACTTACCGCACGCTATTTGAAATAATCAATTTGCATGTCATGGATAGTGTGATGTAATTTATAATATACTGTGATAGGAGTAGGAAAAATAATTTTTTGCACGATCACGCGATTTTGCATGTTTACTATTACTTACTATTTTTTAAATGAAATTTTAAGAAATTTTCTTTAAAACACTAAAACTTAAATATAAAATTTTACTATTTAAATAATTTTAATTGAATTTTTAATGATCGTGCAAAAAATATAATAAGCATTTTGGGCATTAGGAGTATTAACGATTTCGGATATATTAGAGATCTCGACTTCGTTTCGATCTCAAAACTTAAATCCTCAATCGGTAAAACACTCTATCTGCCCTTAATACTTAAATAAGTATAGTATGCTTTGAAATTTTGTGTTTTTATTCTAGATTTCTTCTGATGAAAAATAAAGAAAAGAATTTGAGAAAATTTTATTACTATGTTAAAGGTTCCGTACTTTCAAAAAGCAAATGTATGGTATTATGTATATTTATGTGGTAAGATAAGCCGAAAATGACAAAAATGTGTCGATTTCGAGATTGCGGTCATATAAAAGGAAAAACTGAAAATTTTTAGAACGAATTTTCAGTCAATCATAGACTAAAGAAGACACCAAAGATGGTATTTGACTGAATATATTTAATCATTTTAAAAAACTTGTTTAATTAAAACACTTCTTTTTACGCAAAATGTTGTGTTTTGTTTCTTATTTATTTAGAGTTAATAACTAGCTCGATCGATTTCAGCTGTTATGCTATCCTCAAGAGCTTATATAAATAATAAAACTGTTATATTTTATGTTAATTTTTTAAAATTATTAATCATAGACTATAGTTTTTATGTGTGTTTTCTGGTGTCTCCACTGTGTGTTTTTCCGGTGTATGCAACAATTTTTTTATTCGCCTACCTATTAAAGTGGTACTTTATTACTGTGATTTGCGGCCGTAAAGTGTCACTTTTTAACCACATATTTTGTTGTCATAGTTACGTCCAAAAAAGTAAACAACATTTGTATTTGTTTAAATTCTATTAAAAACAAATTTTTATCAAAGCAACCTTTAAATTCAAAATTTCATTATCCAATTAAAATTATTGTTATTATTTGTTGTCATAGTTATACCATTATTTTGAAAACAATAAAAAATATTTTGTCAAAGGTTACTTGTTAAACATATTTTCATTTCAAAATTTATGCAAAATTATGTCTTTGATTTAGAATAAACTATTTTTTTTAAATACTTTGCTAGCGGCGAATAAAAAATAGTATATGACGCACGGACGTAAGCTATTTTGGACTTAATGTGGGTGCAAATGTCGGCTAGCGCCTCGATTTGCCAACCCCACATACGTCCAAAACTTTAGCTTTACGTCCTTGCATCATACTGTACTATATTAATATTCAAATGCATTGTTTTTGAGTTATTATCGAATATTTTTTTTTTATTTTTTCATGAGTTGTTCATCTAATGAGACTTGTTTATATAAAAACGACACTTACATTTTTCAAAATATTGCAAAGAGATTGATAAAAAATCGAGAGTAAAGCTCTGTGTAGAATACATTTTATAGGGATAATAATAATAATAATAATAATTTGATTCTTTCTTATTATATTATATTAAACAACAATAAGTAACGAAATACATATTTTTACAACGGTACAAAACAGTCAAAAAATACAGCTGATATACATAATTTTTACATATATTATATAACAAGAATGATGATAATTTGATAGAATTTATGTTGCACTGCAGAAATCGGTGTGCAGAGTGTAGTTACACTCTAAGAAAAATTCACTACTATAAGGCCCGCTATACACCTGAGCTAAACTATGCGAAATATGCGAACTATGTTTTTAAAAAAGTAATGTTTTAATGCGAATAAAGCTTTTTAAAAAAAATGTAATGTTTCCGTTTTTCTTTTCTTTTTTAAATGTTTTGTTTCCATAATGTCTTTTTCTATAATTACGTTATATACATTATTTCTTAAAAACATAGTTCGCATATTTCCCATAGTTTAGCTCAGGTGTATAGCGGGCCTAATGGTAGGAAATGGGGAGCCTACTATAATAATAGTAAAATACTTTGATGTGTAAATTACAAAGTTCACATTAATGTCGTTTTCTTTTTGCTAGAGCAGAAAGAGTGATTTTTTTTCATAAAAAGAATATGACAAAATTCGATCTAGTTTTGTAGTTGTGTTTGTGAAACTGTCATTTAATGTTTTAGTAATTAATTGTATTTAATTAAATAATTTGTATTAGTTTTTACTTTTTAATTTAAAACACGATTTAAACATAAGATTTATTTAAACAATAACTATTTCACTTAAAAAAAATAATAATAACTAAATGGCGTTTTGTTTGTGTACAAATTTTAAGAGATGTGTAAATGTATTTGTGCAACTCTATTGTATTTAGAATTTGCTCTACGAAAAAATCTAGATCTAGATCTAGTGCAAAAAGAGTGCTTTTTTTTGTCAAATAGAATACGTAATGTCAAAAAAAATCAATCTAGATCGAAAATGGGCGTGTTTAGTGCAATTTTTTTGGTAAAAAGAAAACGACATTAATAATGTGTATAATACGTTCAAACATTTTGTGTAAAGCTGCGTATTTTTATTTGTGATTCATAATATGTGAAATATATAAGCATTTTATATGGAAATTATGAGGTTCTACAAAATATTTTTGTTTAAATTATAATTACATATTTTATTTATTAACCATAATAATTATGTACATTTGCCTATTAAAATTAAGTTAATAGTTTATTAAATTTATGATGTTATGAATTTGTGATTTCACTGTAAACTGCCAAATCGTTTTTCAAAAATTTTCTGTAAAATAAAGTTTGAGAGATAAGTTTTTGAAATATATTTATGCATTAATTATAAATCTTTCAAAAGTAAAACATTATAATATTTTCTTACTTATTAACTTGCAATCCATGGAGTATTATTTGTTATGTATGTGAAGATCCGTTTTTCATTCCGTGAATCGCAAATTAATCGCCAAACTAAGAATCTAAATAAAATTATTTCAATTCTTAACCTAATTATTTTGAATTAGGCATAACTTAAGCTTTTATTTAACTAATCAACTTATTTAATCACTTTTAGCTTAATTTCAATATTTAATTTTTTGATTTCGTTAACACATACGACGGTTGTGACACGTTGTTGACACGTCTTCCAACAGATTTCGTTCGATACTTATGCGAAATGAATAAAAAAATGATGCAATAGGTTGTAAGTACTTCAAATCAAGTACAATCAATCAATCAGTTTCTAAATTTTATGCGTAAATTCACACGCATAAGGTGCTTTAAAATTAAAATTACACAAAATAAATGTAAAATCACACAGAAATAGTTGAATTAGCGAATGCCATGTAAAAACGCACTTTGTGTATAAAATAACTGAACATTTTACCCAAGACATTTGCCATTCATTTTTTACATTTGAAATGGGTAAATTTATTAAAAATTTGATAAATTATCTACTGTTATAGCAGCGATATCACAATTTAAAAATTTGAGTTTTGAGAGTGTAGACCAATTCTAACATGGCAAAAATTCCATCTTGTCCACACAAGTAGTTGATAAACAAAAAATTGAACGACTTACACAAAATTATCAACAAATTTCTATCAGGCTAAGAAATTGTAGCCTACTTTAACTGGATAAATCACAAAAGATTTCAGCATTATTTACTATTTACCAAACCAATAACAGCCCGAGCAGAAATTAGTCTGAATACAGTCAGGGCGTGATCAGGGTCTGATCAGTCTAGAAAGGGTAAGGCCTATTAGGGTAATGTGATGTGGGCCTGCTACGGTAATACCCTATCAGGGTTAACCATATTTGAATATTTCTGGACCTGATTTGGTTTTTCGTATATGAACCCTAGTTGGGCTGGGCTGTCTGATCAGGGCTTGATACGAAATGCATTACTATGGTTTGTTCTATTTAATTATATACGGCGAACTTGATTCATTTTATTAAAAGCATATGCTTGTTGTATTAATAATCAAATATTAGTATATTCTCTCACTAATATTATTCAACAGTGATTTTGGAAACTCTTTGATTCTACTTTACAAAAAATAGTCAAATCGTAGCAAAAACAACCAAAAAGCTGTAAAAATGCCGCGACAAGTTTTGGTTTAGCTTGAAACTATCATTTAACTATAACATAATAAATTATTGTATCGTTTTAAAAAAATTTCTTATTGGCATTTTGTTTTCTAAAAATCTAGCTGTATTAGGTAATTTAAGTAAGACTATAGGACTACATGACATAATTCTAAGATATATAATAAATAGGGCAACTAAAAATATGCACTTGCATGTTTTTTTACAGCACTTAATTAAAAAATGATTAAAGAGCATATTTTTGCATATTTTACTCTAAAATGCATATAAGTGCATATTTAACCAAAAGCATATTTTTGCTAAATTATGAAGAGGAAGGTTGTCTGCTAAGTTTTAAAGAACAAAAAATAATCGAAAATAAAAAAATAAGTTGTATTTTGTTTTATTTTATTTTTGCATGTATGCCTTTATAAAGACAGAGTAGGGGTAAAATAAGATAAAATATACTGAGTGTGTGTTAGTGTTAGTGAATATAAAATTGAAGTAGAGATAGGACTCTAGGAGGCGTACATTTATATAATTGGTGAGATTGTTCTTTATTAAAAAATTATTTGGTATTTTATATTTACTGTTACCAGGCGGTAGGTAGGTAAAATTTTACCTTTTGTTGCTTTGATGTAATAAATTTACTATTTTAAATCATAAATTTGTTTTGTATTGCCTGGTAACAAGAAATATAAAATTTCGTTTTAGTTATTAGTAAGAATTTCGAGTTTTTTAGTGTCTTTTGCGTCCCCATTTTTTTTTTGCTGTTCCCTTATCGTGCAACTGTTGCATAAAACCTGCTATCGTGTTTTGTGACAGAGATACCCAGCTTTTTTTGTACTGTGTAGTGTTGAAATTTAGGCCTGGCCGAATTTTAGTATCTATACCTGCAATTTCAAAGGGTAAGTCTTTATCTCAACAAAATGGCAGCAGAGTGAACCAACAACTTAGCATTGACTTCACCAACATAAGAGGTCTCAATTCGAATCTAAACGAGGTTCATCACTACATCGAAAAAAATAAACCTGACATATTGTTTCTTACCGAAACAATTGTCAGTGGCAAAGCATCGAAATTGGATACCGGATACCTAGCTACGAATTGGAACATTGAAACATTCATTCTTAACAAAATGGCAGCAGAGTGAACCAACAGCTTAGCATTGACTTCACCAACATAAGAAGTCTCAATTCGAATCTAAACGAGGTTCATCACTACATCGAAAAAAATAAACCTGACATATTGTTTCTTACCGAAACGATTGCCAGTGGCAAAGCATCGAAATTGGATACCGGATACCTAGTTACGAATTGGAACATTCCTTTTATAACAAGCATGGTGTCTGTGTATTTGTTCGAAATTCACTTTCATGTATGAGAATTAAGGCCTACGAGTTGAACTCTAAGCACCATAACTCTCTAGGATTGAAGATCTCAGGTGTTGATGAAACTATGTTTATAAAAGGATTATACAGATCCCCGAATTCCCCCCCAGGATGTCCCTTTTTCGTTCAAATATCGGCTAATCTAGACAAGATTACCACTGACTACCCCAAAGCAAGACTGGCCATTCTTGGAGACATTAATATTCATAATAAAGAATGGCTTAAGTATTCATCACGCACTGACAACGTAGGAAGGCAAGCAGAACTGACACTCGCAGATTATCACGGTTTGACGCAAATAATAGAGTGTCCCACTAGAATCCCAGATAACCAACACCCTAACAGCTTATGCTCTAACAAAAAAAAATCGAAGACAATGGTAAAAACAGTTAAACTGAGCTAACATTATAAAATCTTTAATTCTGCCGAGAACCCAGATACTAACGAAACAGTCGCAGGGTGGAATGGTATTGGCGGAAACCTCTAATAACCAACAAGGTCCATTACCTGCTTGTTCCGTCATCCTTGACCTCCTCGACGGAACAAAAACTTTACTTTAACTGGAGTCCGCGGAATCGTAAGACCCGTTGAATCTTAGCCTTAAGGGTTAATGCTCACTCCAGCGGGATTTAATAACACAAAATAACAAAAAATTAATTTTCACAAAAAACTAAATTTAAAAAAATTCTAATCAATAAAAATTGTAGTCTCTAGAACAACACTAGTTGGTTCCAGAGACCCAAACATTGTCGCTCTAGAGCCCCACGTTGGCTACCATCTTGTAATCGGAGGTTTGTCTGGTGGTCCGTGAAGGTCTACCCAGTGGCGTAGCTAGCATGGGGGCACCCGAAGCGGATATTGTGGTGTCACCCCCAAAAATAAAAACTGTCAATAATAATAGAAAGCCGATAAACGTAATTTATAATTTTTTTAATTAATACATATGAGCATTATGAGCTTATTAGCTACATTGGGTCATTTTTGCCCGTAAGTAATTTTTAATTAATTTTAATTTACTGAAACTCCTCTCACACGAAGCCACTAAGACGCAAATAGTCTAACTTTAGCGCGACCGTAAGATTCGGAAGAAATTCTGAAAAATCACATTCTACGATGAATTTCAAAAAGTCTAGGTACACCCAGCTAGAAACTGTATCATTGGCCGCTTTTAAATGCCTCCGCAACCTTGGTATCTCTATGAGTAGTTCTGTTGCTGATACCTCATAAAAACTGGTAAATTTTGATACAGATTTTCAACTCTTCACTGTTCGCCAAAAGCTAAGTGTTTGTCTGCACAACCTCGAACAATGAAGCTAAATCTTAAACTGACTTAAGTCTAGTTCGGAGCTCAACACTGAATCGGTCAAGACATTCCAACATGTCCTTTTTAAGTTAAGCTCTCAGTGTCAGTCCAACATCAGGGGCAAACTCACCAGCCAATAGTTTTTTACGTTTTTACGATGAATTCGGCTTTCCATTGGAATGTCATAGTCCTCCGATTTTTTTGCAGCAAGAATTATTGCCTCTTCTACAATGTGACTTCGTTACGAATTGACTCTATTTTTGTAACTAATTGATCAATATTCAAGCCCTTGCTTTGCCATCCAATCTGAGCACAGATATTATTTCCCTTAGAATATCATTCCAAAACAAAAGGTAGCAAAGAAACGTAAAATCACATGCTGCATGGATAAGGTTCTGTGTAGCGCCTCTAGTGTCTACATTTTCTTGTTGATCACTTAACTTCTCAATTGCAGCCACAACAAGCCCATCAAATTTTTCGGCCACTACTTTTACTGCAGCATAATGAGCACTCCAATGCGTTGTTAAGAGTTTTTTAACAGTTGCTTTGTTGTGTTTAACAAGCACTTCCCAGCGGCTAGGCGAAGCAGAAAAACATGCAAAAATGGTTTCCACTGTTCCGAAAAACGTTACAAAGCTACATTTTGTGCAAAGAAGTGTTGGCCACATAAATTAATTGAATGATCTATGCGACAAAAATTGCTTTGTTATTTTTTGCTTTAATAATAGCTTGCACTCCTCCATGTATATACTACTCATAACAGCTGCATTATCATAACCTTGGGAACGACAATTCATAATAGCTATACCGTCATTTTCAAGATTTTTACACTGAAAGAAACATGTCCTATTTCCAATCGAAATGCAGTTGTCTCATAATACTTCCTTGATTTGATTTCCACTTTTGATTTCCACTTCCACCATCAATTTTCACATAACAAATCACTTCTGACATTTGATCAATATGTGAAATGTCAGGTGTGCTATCAAACATAATTCCCAAATATTTAACCGATTTAATTTCGTTGACAAGCTTAAACTTTACGTGGTTCGCTAAAACATTTATGAACTCATTTTGTATATCTGGTGACAAGTATTATTCTTTTGGTGATTTACCATGCTCCAAATTCAAAATTTGTTCTTTTAACACTAAATCATACTTTGACAATAGATTGACTAGTTCTAAAAAATTGCCTTTATTTGAAGAACTTTGTCCTTCATCATGTCAACGAAATGCTAGGTTTTGTTTAGATAAAAACAAAGTTATATCCAATAATCTGGATAAAAGATGTTTCCACTTCTTGCAAGGCTGCGTCTCCAATCGTTTTATGAAATTTTAACCTCATTTCCAAAGTTTGCCACTTATAAAAATTCTCGATTTGTTCATTTAAAGTTTGATGGTCGGTTACTTTGGGATTTAATTTCCACCACTTTTGAAATCCAGTCGTAGATTTTGTATTATTACTATTGGTGACAGCGACAATATACGACAGCAGAAGCAGTACGGGTTATTATTTAAAGGAGAATAAACCATCCATGACCGCAGAATTGTTTCACCATAAGGCATCACTTTATAATACCATTCTTTAGAAAGCTGGCGAACATCACCTTTTATGTCTAACCCGTGTCTAGATACAGTAGCAAACGACCCTTCTCTATTTTGAAAATGTTCACTTCCTTTTTTTATGATTTCAATGCGAACATTATCAGAGACGAGTATATTCCAATGTGATACATCTCTTAAGTCCTGAAGTGATTCACCCATGCAAATACTGTCTTCGATAGTAGAAGCTTTAGCAGCATTATCCCTGTCATTTTCAGTATTTCTTTCTAATTCGTCTTCATCATAGGTTATCATTATTAATTCTGTATTGTCGCTGTTACTTTCCGAAGATGAGCCAATATTCTCTGAAACATTCGTTACATCAACGTGAGAATCAGTTTCTTTTGATGAACCTTGGATATCATCGGGTTTTGTAACATATTTATAGTTGGATCCAGATATGCTCTGAACTGCATCTAGCCTGTTTGGTCTTTCTCTGCTGGAACCCACTTTTTGTTTAAGAAGTATGAACTCCTCGTGTCATATTTAGTTTTTGGAATATTTGCTAAACGAAATCAAAAAAATATTTTTAATTGTAGTAGGTATCAGCAAAGCATTAATTCAAAATATATTTGTAGGATACATATATTTCTAGTTCATAATAAGTACACTGTGCTAACGACTAAATACACTGCAGCGAAAATTAATTTATTTAAATTTCCTTGTAACAACTTATATTAAATAATATTTGATGAAATGAAATATACAAATCATATACCTAATATTACAAGGAACTATTTAAAAAAATATAAGTATAAAATCCTAAAAGATATTTTATATAAAGAATTGAAACCAAAATTAAATATCCAATTAGAATCATGCTCAATAATTTACAAAATAAAATGTGATTCTTGTGAAAATTTTACATCGGGAAAACCGGAAAATGTTTTAAAGACTGATTTAAGGAATACCTTCCTAAGAAGAAAAATAAACAAAATTTAAAGTCTATTTTTGCAAACCATTTACATAGTTAATAACAATAGCTATACCACTTTAAAAAAATTGAAGGCTTTACATTTATGTAGCCAAGGATCTCTAAAAGAATCACTTGATGAGTTTGAAATTTACAAGGGATTTGAAACCCAACAAAATGTAATTTTCATTATAAACTTTCATTTAATTCAAATATATAAATATATAAAACTAAGAAAACAAACAGTATGAGTATGTATCTACCTATAAAAATTTGCAAAAGTGCAGTAATTGCATAACTGCCATTTTATTCCACAGTAATTATTTTTGTGAGTTTCGAGATAAAGAAAAAAAAACATATTTTGAGATCATTTACAAATACGGTGATTTGATTGTTTATTAGTTTCCTTAGATGTTTGCAATTAATTTCTTTGAAATGTAAAACATATATTAGGTAGTAAAGTTAAGCTAAAATTTTAGAAATAATTTTGGAATAGAGACATTGTAACTCAAGGGTGCCACCCTATCGACAAAGGGTGCCACACTGGTCGTTAAAGAATCATTCTTGCATACTAAATAATGTACCGTAAAAAAAAGTCAATATGGTATCTATAGGAATATTCAAAGCTATTAATAATTGTGGTGATGGTATTCTATGCTCAACATGTTGATTCGATTAATATTGTTAAAATTTTATTTCACGTAATAACTCAAAAATTTTAAAAAGTAGAATAGATTCTTTTTGAGCCAATAACACATTTATAGGACACATTTATACGTTATCACAATTTAAAAATTAAAATTATATGGATAACCTGGTTAAAATGGTTTCTAAGTGATTTATCGTTGAAAACATTGTGATGGTTTGTTTAAGTTTTTTACGTTCGGGTGTCACCCCAAAACGGGTGACACCCGGGGCGGACGCCCCCCCCCCCTAGCTACGCCACTGGGTCTACAAGTTGGTCGTTCCACGCAAACACTATCTTCACCCTGCGCTATCTCCAGCGGGTGTGAATTCTGCGACCTACCTCACTCACAAGAGAATTTAGCATACACAAAACAAATTGACTCGAGTCCGTTTTATATCAATTTTTATCATTTTTGATGATGTTGTGTTTTTATGTTTATTAAAGAAAATTGTTTTAATTACGAAACTTTTAAGGTTTTTTTTTATGAATACCGTTTTTTGAGTTTTGTTGTAAGTATCAATATCAGAATTTACATTTTTATATTTTTCTTTATTATATATATAATTTGTTTGAAAATAATTTTTTTTTATGTAGAATTTTAATTCTTGCTTTTTTCTCTTTTTTCCTTAAATTGTTAGATTTATTATATTATATTTTTTTTGCCTGATGATGGTTCTTGTTTAGAACAGAAAACGTTTGCAAATATAAAAAATTTAAACATTATTTAAATATCTATTTTAATTTGTTTGGACTACACCGATGAAAAACAACTTTTATATTAAAATATAGATGACTCAATATGAATAAATTATCCAATTTCTATGTCATACACAAAACAGTCTTTAGTTACAAGCCTGATTTTCTTTTCGTACAAAAAAATCGTCAACTTTATACATAAACATATTTTTATTCTATTTACACTACAAAATTCTATATTTTTATTCTATTTGGTCTATAAAGTCCCTTAAATAATAAAATAATATTTCTTTAAAGGTTTATTGTTTTTTGCATTTCGCGTCTAGTAGGCTTATGACTAAAGACGGTTTTATAATAAACAAAATCAAATTTAAAAATTTTATTATTATTTCTAAAATAAAAACAACAGTTTTGATTTAGTTTTTGTATGGGGATGACGTTACATAAATTCCTGATATATTTTAAAACAACGTAAATTATTGTATGTAAATAAATATTTTTTTTTCGTTTTCTTAAATAAACAGGTGAGATAATTTTTTTTAAAATATCTTAACACCAACTGTTTGTTACCATACTATTTAAAAAGAATATATGAATATTATTTAGTTAACTATTATTATTTTTACACTTTCAATGTAAATTGTGCGTAAATAATTCAAAAATAAATTAACGTCATCTTCCCAAGAGAGATAAATTAACACTAACAAAATTATTTAATTCAATCAATTGACTCTTAACGGCAGTACTAGGATGTTTTATTCTAGTTAAGATATTACAAAATAGATGCCTTTTAAAAAATTGCATTCGTCACAAGGTAGGAAAGTAATTTGTATAGGTTTTTTATCACTGGTGACGAAAAAGAAATTTTCGATGCAATGAACAATCATCGAAAGTAGATTTTTTAAGTTGGGTAATAGAAAATAGTATATTTTCCTACAAGAGATGAAAACATAGTTTTTTTGTGAGTAAACATTTGTTCACGAGATGCGTTAGCGTCGAGTGAGACATGTTTACGAACGAAAACGTTTTTATCTCGTGTAGGAAATGCAATTTTTTCTATGATAGTATATTTATAATCTATATTTACTATAAATTATAAAATTAAAAATCGACAACATAACATAAAAAATTCATATTCTATTTTTTCATGGTTGCGTTGTTTAAAAAACTTTGTAAAATTATATGAGAAACCATAGCAACTACAATTTTTTATTCTTTTTACACTATAGTTGTAAAAGAACCCATTTTCACAGGGCATTAAGCGTGATGAAAATAGACTTTTCATTTGCTATCATAGAAAATAGTACATTATTTAATTAGGAGCTAAAGTGATACTCTTTGTGTTGAATCTATAGTTTGAGTCACTTTAGCTCCGAATTAAATACACTATGTTTTCGGCAAACATTTAAATTTTTTATAAATATGAAATTAATACATCAAACTTTTTATAAATATGAATTTTTATCGTCATAATTACTTCCAAAAAAGAGAAAAACACATTTAAATTTGTAAGAAGAAAATTTTTTTATCAAAGCAGCCTTTTCAAAATTTCATAATCCAATTGAAATAGTTGTTATTTTGTTGTCATAGTTAAATAATAATTCCAAATTTCATTATCTAATGAAACTGTTTGTTATGTTTTGTTGTCATAGTACCATACAATAATTCAAAATATCATAATCCAATGAGAATCAACTTATTTTTTGTTATCATAGTTATACAATATGTTTAAAAAAATAACAAACTAACAAATAACAATTAATTCAGTAAATTATTTGTGATATAACATCACCCCGATGGAAAATCTCCCATCAAGAATAATATAAGAACTGAATCTAAAAAATTATGGTTTAAACTTTTTGCAATCCATACAATTTTAGAGCGATCTAGTTTCGAACCAATGAGAAAATTTTAAACTTTAAAAAAGTTTATCATTCTCATCAGGGCTAGCCGACTAGATAAACTCTACCAAACTTTTTTAAAGTTTAAAATTTTCTCATTGGTTCGAAACTAGATCGCTCTAAAATTGTATGGATTGCAAAAAGTTTCATAATTTGCACCATAATTTTTTAGATTCAGTTCTTATATTATTCTTGATGGGAGATTTTCCATCGGGGTGATGTTATATCACAAATAATTTACTGAATTAATTGTTGATCATGTGTCAATAGACACAAGTGAAGACTAGTCATCTTCCTCTCACCGATACAAGTTTGGTATTCAATACTAGAATGTCTAGAGTATAACAAAACAGTGATCAGAGAAATTAATTGACTAAACCTGAATTTATTAAATGTATGTTTATGTAAATTTTTTGTTTTTACACTTCGCTAGAGTTGTAACCTAATTTTTGGTTGATATTCATAAGCGTTGACATTTTTTTGGTAGAGTTTATCTAGTCGGCTAGCCCTGATGAGAATGATAAACTTTTTTAAAGTTTAAAATTTTCTCATTGGTTCGAAACTAGATCGCTCTAAAATTGTATGGATTGCAAAAAGTTTCATAATTTGCACCATACTAGGTCATTCAATAAGTCCGTAGGATGACACATAGATGGCGTTACTAGAATTTTTTCCATATGATTTTTATTTAGTTCTAACCTTCAAACGATACGTGTATAAATTTGACAGCAATCTGACTATTTATTCGTGAGTTATAGCATTTTGTGTGAAGCAACTTTTGTTTTTGAAAAAAAATGGAAAAAAGTGAATTTCGAATTTTAATAAAGCATTGCTTTTTGATGAAAAAAAATACAGTGGAAACCAAACAATGGCTTGATAAACATTATCCAAACTCTGCTCCATCGAGACAAATGGTAGAGAAGTGGATGGCTGAATTTAAATGTGGTCGTACCAGCACAAAAGATGCAGAGCGCAGTGGACGCCCAAATGAGGCTGTTATTCCAGAAAACATAAAAAAAATCCACAAATTGGTTATGAACGATCGCAAATTGAAGGTGCACGAAATAGCTGACATTGTAAAGGTAGCAGATGTTAGTGTTTTTACCATTTTACATGAACATTTGGGTATGCTAAAGCTCTGTGCAAATTGGTTGCCGCGCGAGCTTACAGTCGACCAAAAACAACAACTAATCGATTGCTCGGAGGAGTCTTTGGCACTGTTAAACCGCAATAAAAGGGAATTCTATCGTAGATATGTGACAATGGATGAGACATGGCTTCACAATTACCCACCAGAATCCAAAAGACAGTCAGCTGAGTGGACAGCAGTCGACGAACCGAATCCAAAGCGAGCAAAGACGCAACAGTCGGCCGGTAAGGTGTTGGCGTCTGTATTTTGGGATACGAACGGAATAATATTCATCGACTATCTCCAAAAAGGAACCACCATCAACAGCGAGTATTACTGTGAACTTTTGGATCGATTGAAGGCTGAAATCGCAAAGAAACGGCCACATTTGCAAAAGAAAAAAGTGTTGTTTCACCAAGATAATGCACCGTGTCACAGATCGATGAAAACGATGGCAAAATTGAACGAATTGGGCTTTGAATTGCTTACCCACCCACCATATTCTCCAGATTTAGCCCCCAGCGACTTTTTCCTGTTTTCAGATCTCAAGAGAATGCTTGCTGGAAAGAAATTTAAGTCCAATGATGAAGTAATCGCTGAAACTGAGGCCTATTTTGACGAGAAAGAGAAATCGTACTATAAAAGTGGTATAGAAAAGTTGGGAAATCGCTATACTCGTTGTATCGCCCTCGCCATCGAAAGTAGATTTTTTAAGTTGGGTAATAGAAAATAGTATATTTTCCTACAAGAGATGAAAACATAGTTTTTTTGTGAGTAAACATTTGTTCACGAGATGTGTTAGCGTCGAGTGCGACATGTTTACGAACGAAAACGTTTTTATCTCGTGTAGGAAATGCAATTTTTTCTATGATAGTATATTTATAATCTATATTTACTATAAATTATAAAATTAAAAATCGACAACATAACATAAAAAATTCATATTCTATTTTTTCATGGTTGCGTTGTTTAAAAAACTTTGTAAAATTATATGAGAAACCATAGCAACTACAATTTTTTATTCTTTTTACACTATAGTTGTAAAAGAACCCATTTTCACAGGGCATTAAGCGTGATGAAAATAGACTTTTCATTTGCTATCATAGAAAATAGTACATTATTTAATTAGGAGCTAAAGTGATACTTTTTGTGTTGAATCTATAGTTTGAGTCACTTTAGCTCTGAATTAAATACACTATGTTTTCGGCAAACGTTTAAATTTTTTATAAATATGAAATTAATACATCAAACTTTTTATAAATATGAATTTTTATCGTCATAATTACTTCCAAAAAAGAGAAAAACACATTTAAATTTGTAAGAAGAAAATTTTTTTATCAAAGCAGCCTTTTCAAAATTTCATAATCCAATTGAAATAGTTGTTATTTTGTTGTCATAGTTAAATAATAATTCCAAATTTCATTATCTAATGAAACTGTTTGTTATGTTTTGTTGTCATAGTACCATACAATAATTCAAAATATCATAATCCAATGAGAATCAACTTATTTTTTGTTATCATAGTTATACAATATGTTTAAAAAAATAACAAACTAACAAATAACAATTAATTCAGTAAATTATTTGTGATATAACATCACCCCGATGGAAAATCTCCCATCAAGAATAATATAAGAACTGAATCTAAAAAATTATGGTTTAAACTTTTTGCAATCCATACAATTTTAGAGCCATCTAGTTTCGAACCAATGAGAAAATTTTAAACTTTAAAAAAGTTTATCATTCTCATCAGGGCTAGCCGACTAGATAAACTCTACCAAACTTTTTTAAAGTTTAAAATTTTCTCATTGGTTCGAAACTAGATCGCTCTAAAATTGTATGGATTGCAAAAAGTTTCATAATTTGCACCATAATTTTTTAGATTCAGTTCTTATATTATTCTTGATGGGAGATTTTCCATCGGGGTGATGTTATATCACAAATAATTTACTGAATTAATTGTTGATCATGTGTCAATAGACACAAGTGAAGACTAGTCATCTTCCTCTCACCGATACAAGTTTGTTATTCAATACTAGAATGTCTAGAGTATAACAAAACAGTGATCAGAGAAATTAATTGACTAAACCTGAATTTATTAAATGTATGTTTATGTAAATTTTTTGTTTTTACACTTCGCTAGAGTTGTAACCTAATTTTTGGTTGATATTCATAAGCGTTGACATTTTTTTGGTAGAGTTTATCTAGTCGGCTAGCCCTGATGAGAATGATAAACTTTTTTAAAGTTTAAAATTTTCTCATTGGTTCGAAACTAGATCGCTCTAAAATTGTATGGATTGCAAAAAGTTTCATAATTTGCACCATACTAGGTCATTCAATAAGTCCGTAGGATGACACATAGATGGCGTTACTAGAATTTTTTCCATATGATTTTTATTTAGTTCTAACCTTCAAACGATACGTGTATAAATTTGACAGCAATCTGACTATTTATTCGTGAGTTATAGCATTTTGTGTGAAGCAACTTTTGTTTTTGAAAAAAAATGGAAAAAAGTGAATTTCGAATTTTAATAAAGCATTGCTTTTTGATGAAAAAAAATACAGTGGAAACCAAACAATGGCTTGATAAACATTATCCAAACTCTGCTCCATCGAGACAAATGGTAGAGAAGTGGATGGCTGAATTTAAATGTGGTCGTACCAGCACAAAAGATGCAGAGCGCAGTGGACGCCCAAATGAGGCTGTTATTCCAGAAAACATAAAAAAAATCCACAAATTGGTTATGAACGATCGCAAATTGAAGGTGCACGAAATAGCTGACATTGTAAAGGTAGCAGATGTTAGTGTTTTTACCATTTTACATGAACATTTGGGTATGCTAAAGCTCTGTGCAAATTGGTTGCCGCGCGAGCTTACAGTCGACCAAAAACAACAACTAATCGATTGCTCGGAGGAGTCTTTGGCACTGTTAAACCGCAATAAAAGGGAATTCTATCGTAGATATGTGACAATGGATGAGACATGGCTTCACAATTACCCACCAGAATCCAAAAGACAGTCAGCTGAGTGGACAGCAGTCGACGAACCGAATCCAAAGCGAGCAAAGACGCAACAGTCGGCCGGTAAGGTGTTGGCGTCTGTATTTTGGGATACGAACGGAATAATATTCATCGACTATCTCCAAAAAGGAACCACCATCAACAGCGAGTATTACTGTGAACTTTTGGATCGATTGAAGGCTGAAATCGCAAAGAAACGGCCACATTTGCAAAAGAAAAAAGTGTTGTTTCACCAAGATAATGCACCGTGTCACAGATCGATGAAAACGATGGCAAAATTGAACGAATTGGGCTTTGAATTGCTTACCCACCCACCATATTCTCCAGATTTAGCCCCCAGCGACTTTTTCCTGTTTTCAGATCTCAAGAGAATGCTTGCTGGAAAGAAATTTAAGTCCAATGATGAAGTAATCGCTGAAACTGAGGCCTATTTTGACGAGAAAGAGAAATCGTACTATAAAAGTGGTATAGAAAAGTTGGGAAATCGCTATACTCGTTGTATCGCCCTCGCCATCGAAAGTAGATTTTTTAAGTTGGGTAATAGAAAATAGTATATTTTCCTACAAGAGATGAAAACATAGTTTTTTTGTGAGTAAACATTTGTTCACGAGATGCGTTAGCGTCGAGTGAGACATGTTTACGAACGAAAACGTTTTTATCTCGTGTAGGAAATGCAATTTTTTCTATGATAGTATATTTATAATCTATATTTACTATAAATTATAAAATTAAAAATCGACAACATAACATAAAAAATTCATATTCTATTTTTTCATGGTTGCGTTGTTTAAAAAACTTTGTAAAATTATATGAGAAACCATAGCAACTACAATTTTTTATTCTTTTTACACTATAGTTGTAAAAGAACCCATTTTCACAGGGCATTAAGCGTGATGAAAATAGACTTTTCATTTGCTATCATAGAAAATAGTACATTATTTAATTAGGAGCTAAAGTGATACTTTTTGTGTTGAATCTATAGTTTGAGTCACTTTAGCTCCGAACTAAATACACTATGTTTTCGGCAAACGTTTAAATTTTTTATAAATATGAAATTAATACATCAAACTTTTTATAAATATGAATTTTTATCGTCATAATTACTTCCAAAAAAGAGAAAAACACATTTAAATTTGTAAGAAGAAAATTTTTTTATCAAAGCAGCCTTTTCAAAATTTCATAATCCAATTGAAATAGTTGTTATTTTGTTGTCATAGTTAAATAATAATTCCAAATTTCATTATCTAATGAAACTGTTTGTTATGTTTTGTTGTCATAGTACCATACAATAATTCAAAATATCATAATCCAATGAGAATCAACTTATTTTTTGTTATCATAGTTATACAATATGTTTAAAAAAATAACAAACTAACAAATAACAATTAATTCAGTAAATTATTTGTGATATAACATCACCCCGATGGAAAATCTCCCATCAAGAATAATATAAGAACTGAATCTAAAAAATTATGGTTTAAACTTTTTGCAATCCATACAATTTTAGAGCCATCTAGTTTCGAACCAATGAGAAAATTTTAAACTTTAAAAAAGTTTATCATTCTCATCAGGGCTAGCCGACTAGATAAACTCTACCAAACTTTTTTAAAGTTTAAAATTTTCTCATTGGTTCGAAACTAGATCGCTCTAAAATTGTATGGATTGCAAAAATTTTCATAATTTGCACCATAATTTTTTAGATTCAGTTCTTATATTATTCTTGATGGGAGATTTTCCATCGGGGTGATGTTATATCACAAATAATTTACTGAATTAATTGTTGATCATGTGTCAATAGACACAAGTGAAGACTAGTCATCTTCCTCTCACCGATACAAGTTTG
The DNA here is from genome assembly GCA_963693315.1 of Diogma glabrata. Taxonomy (NCBI): domain Eukaryota; kingdom Metazoa; phylum Arthropoda; class Insecta; order Diptera; family Cylindrotomidae; genus Diogma; species Diogma glabrata. The sequence continues at coordinate 269,554,395 of OY856187.1, read as the reverse complement.
TTATTCAATACTAGAATGTCTAGAGTATAACAAAACAGTGATCAGAGAAATTAATTGACTAAACCTGAATTTATTAAATGTATGTTTATGTAAATTTTTTGTTTTTACACTTCGCTAGAGTTGTAACCTAATTTTTGGTTGATATTCATAAGCGTTGACATTTTTTTGGTAGAGTTTATCTAGTCGGCTAGCCCTGATGAGAATGATAAACTTTTTTAAAGTTTAAAATTTTCTCATTGGTTCGAAACTAGATCGCTCTAAAATTGTATGGATTGCAAAAAGTTTCATAATTTGCACCATACTATAATTTTTTAGATTCAGTTCTTATAACAAATAACAAATGCTTACTTTATAACCTCCGTAATATAAAATAAAAATGGCGTTACTTTTGCTGTCGCAGGCTAAAAAGTAAGACTTTAGCTAACTCTGATATATATATATATATATATATATATATATATATATATATATATATATATATATATATATATATATATATATATATATATATATATATATATACATATATATATACATATATATATATATATATATATATATATATATATATATATATATATATATATATATATATATATATATATATATATATATATATATATATATATATATATATATATATATATATATATATATATATATATATATATATATATATATATATATATATATATATATATATATATATATATATATATATATATATATATATATATATATATATATATATATATATATATATATATATATATATATATATATATATATATATATATATATATATATATATTTGTACGCATGGAGGGATCAGTTTTTATTAATTTGTTAATTTTTTTCTATATTTTGATCCACGGGTGTGACAACCCCGCGCACTCCAGTCCCTGTTATTGGCACATGAGTTAACGTGAGATATCACATACCACTGGCAATAGCAGTGAGATATCACTAGCCAAGGTGATATCTTAGGGGTGCTGGCGGATGAACTGTATTCAGTCAACGGTAGCACTCTCAATCTTAGCTAATGAATATTCCTTGATGCTGGAACGCTGTAGCTTGCTCGAAGAAACGAGCTTTCATATAACTATATATCTGAGCTTTAATCATTGAAAGATATACTGCGTCCCATAATCAAGGATTATGCCATTAGCTGGACTATTGGCAAACCAATTTTAGTTTTGTTCCTGCAAATTTTTAAAACAAATTTGCTTTTTATCTCTTATTTTATTTTTATTTTCTCTATCCTATCACGAAATATTGGCCTATGTCATATTTTATATGTGATAGGATTTATAGTTTAGTTGTCCATTATTTAACAAAAAATATTAAAAAAACAAAAAAAAACAGATTTTCGTCCATTAACATCCTTAGAACGCATGTTGTTGTGGGACCTTGGTCTTAAAAGGTTTTTATGTGTTGTTGTGACACATTTTGTAATGCCTACTACACATCACATTTTATTAAAAAAAAAAAAAAAAATATTTAAAAGAGTAATTTTTGAATGAAAAAATTATATGATAAAAATTTTAATTATATGATAAAAATGTGGACCGGATACGGCTTTCCCTACTACTGATAGGGACCGTATCAGGCACACTGAACAGGTCCTGATCAGTAATGTAACGCCTCAAACTACCCAAACCGGATCAGGCAGCCCTACTAGAAACGGGCCAGAACCGGTTCATTTAAAAAATAGAGAATTTTCTTTAACATACATTAGAAAAATTAGAAAATTGACTACTACATATATTAGACAAAAATGTTTATAAAATATTCTAACTTTATCCTTACCTATATGTATTCATAACGCAGAGAAGCTATAACTAAAGTATATGGTAATTCTTTTATAAACCGAACAGATTTGTACAAAATCTAACCGACCCATTTTTGATTTGGCTGAAATTTTTTAGGGGTTTTTTTATCGAAAAAAAAGATATATATGTTCGAGGATTTTTTTTTTTTGAAAATAGAATTTCGTGATTTTTGGCTTGAAGACTTATTTTCAAAAATTCATAACTTCGGTTTTATAGAAGATGGAAGCTTTTTCTTTTTTTTATTTATATATATTTTTTTTATTTGAAAGTTAAAAGATGACATTTTTTAAAAATAAATACTTTCAACTAAAGTTATTAACATATTCCTATTGTTACAAAATAAATTTTAACAATTACCCATGAAATTAGCTTTCAATATAATCATCGTATTCTACGTTCAATTTCCTATAAAAAAAGTATTTTTTTTAATGGATGAATGATATTGTAACGACTCTTCGTTGGTTCTTTTAGATTATTGAACAAACACGACAGTAAAAGACAGATCTTTAGTTAACAGAATCTCAAACTTTATTTGTCATCAAATTACAGCAGCTTCCGTTTTTCCTTACAATAAATTACAGGGTCTCCAATTTATGTACGATAAACTTCACCGCTTTTCCACAATTTGAATTAATAATATTCGGAATCGTAAAATCTGTATTTACTATTCCACCAAGTTCAGATTCTTTCACTATTAGTACCCAGGCTCAAGTACCACCGATTATTCCTTATACTTGCGAATATTTATAAACACTTTTAATTGCAAGAGTAAAACTGACTATCTGATATTTTTGTTCGCTTATTTATATCGAAAAATAAATAAATCGAAACTTCTATAATCCACTAGAAATCAATACTTCGTAGTCCGTACATCTTGAATAGGCCACACCTGTTTTCATTCATACTTGCATTTGTATTAGCGAACTCAAATTTAATTTATGCAAAATGTATTTGTTAAAGGGAGTTAACTTTTGATTCATCTTTGCCATAGAATGTAGAAAACATTTAGGCGGAACGTATTTATGATTAAATTAAATTAACCCATTCTGGACGAAGTTTATTACACTGCCCTCCATTTAGTTTTGTTCGTCCCCAACAATATCAGCTATCGCATTGGTGCTGTTACCTTGGTACGGTGCCAACCTTTGCAGATGTATCACTTTCATCTTGGTACGGGGTGCCTTTTGTATGCGGTAGATAACATCATTAATTCGTTTGATTATTTTATATGGGCCTTCCCAATCTGGCTGCAGCTTGGGTGATCTTCCCTTAGTTCTTCTGGGGTTGTATAGCCATACCAATTCTCCTTCTTGAAAACCGCCACTATTTGCATTTATGTCGTACCTGGTTTTCATTTTGTCACTGGCAATCTTAATGTGGTCTCGAACCTGTTGATGGATTTTATTCATCTTCTCCCTTAGTTGTCCCACATAATCTGTTTTCGTAGATACCAGACCTCCAGGGATGCCGAACTCGATGTCACTAGGAAGATGTAGTTCTCTCCCGAACATGATATTCGCTGGCGTTTCACTTGTCGTATCGTGCACTGCGCTACGATAGGCCATCAAGAATAACGGAAGATCCTTGTCCCAATTTCTTTGGTTGGCTTCTACTATCTTTGACAAATTTTCTTCCATGATTCGGTGGAATCGTTCTACCATGCCATCCGACTGCGGGTTCATAGGTGTAGTTCGTGTTTTTCTAATGTCGAGTGTTCTGCACAGCTCTTCCATCAATTGAGATTCAAAATTCCTTCCCTGGTCCGTATGCAACTCGAGCGGTGTTCCATATCTGCAAATCCATTCATTGACTAATATTTCAGCGACCGTAACTGCTTCCTGGTTCGGTATTGCATAAGCTTCCGGCCATTTTGTAAAGTAATCAATGACCACCATGATGTATTTGTTACCTTTTGTAGTTTCCGGAAATGGCCCCGCGATGTCTATATGTCGGCGATGTCGGTTACTGGTAGATATAAATTAACTTGTCGAGCGCGGGACGACAAAAAATTCTATATATGGGTCATTCTTTTACATACCGAGCAGACTAGGACAAAATGTGACTAAGACATTTTTGATTCAGCTGAAACTTGTTTGCGGGTTCTATATAAACATAACGATATACTTATTTGAGGATTTTTTATTTTTTTTTAGGGGAAATAGAGCGGTTCTAAATTTCGAGAGTTTTGTGATTTAAGAAATAATTTAAAAATTTATAACTTCGGTTCTGGTAGAGATAGACACATTTTGTCTGTTTTATTTTAAAGAATAGAGATGCAAGTTAAAAAAAAATTGTTAATTATAACAAATTCTCATTGTTATAAACAAATAAAATTTTAAAATCAGTTTTTAGTATTCATTTAAAAAAAATAAAGAGTGTTTAATGTAATCATCGTATTCTACGTTCAATTTTCAATAAGAAAGGTATATTTAATTAATGAAGAAATGAGTTTTACTGTTACAAATAAGTTAATTTTTCTAGCGCCGGACGACAAAAATTTATAAAATTTGTTATCGTCTCGCGCTCGATAAATTCATTTCTAACAGTAAAACTCATTTCTCCATTAATAAAATATACGTTTCTTATTGAAAATTGAACGTAGAATACGATGGTCTTACTAAACACTCTTTATTTTTGTTAGATAATGACTAAAAATTGAATTTAACATCTTATTTGTGCATAACAATAGGAATTTGTTAATAATTTTTACAAATAACAATTTTTTTTTTAAATTGCATTTCTAAAAATAAAATAGACAAAAAGTGTCTATCTCTACCAGAACCGAAGTTATAAATCTTTGAAAACAAGTCTTCAAGCCAAAAACCACAAAATTCTCGAAATTTAGAACCGCTCTATTTCCCCTAAAAAGAAAAAAGAAAAAATCCTCAAACAAGTACATATATCGTTATGTTTATATAGAACCCGTAAAAAAATTTCAGCTGAATCAAAAATGTCTTAGTCACATTTTGTCCTAATCTGTTCGGTATGTAAAAGAATGACCCATATATAAAATTTTTTGTCGTCCCGCGCTCGATAAGTTAATTTATTTCTAACAGTAAAAATCATTCTTCCATTAAAAAAAATACTTTTTTTATAGGAAATTGAACGTTGAATACGATGATTATATTAAAAGCTAATTTCATGGGTGGAGCAATGGTTAAAATTTAATTTTAACATTTTATTTGTTTGTAACAATAGGAATTTGTTAACAACTTTAGTTGAAAATATTTATTTTTAAAAATTTACATTTTACTTCGGTCTGAAAGACCTAAGTATTACATTCATGAGCTCAAAGTGAAATTCTTACTAAAATGCAATATTTGAAAATATACTTTTTACTGTTTATTTTTAATTTTTATTTTATTAATAATAATATAAACTTCCTTATAGTAACAATTTGAATTTTATTTTATAGAATATCGATTTCGACTTACCCTCAGTTCTTAAATTATTCAATAATTTAAGAACTGAGGATGACGTAAGTCGAAATCGATATTCTATAAAATAAAAAATAAAATTCAAATTGTTACTATAAGGAAGTTTATATTATTATTAATAAAATAAAAATTAAAAATAAATAGGAAAAAGTATATTGTTAAATATTGCATTTTATTTCACTTTTGAAAAGCACACAAACAGTGAATAATATGGAAAACCATAATAACACATATAGTGATACACCACCAAGTGAAATAGTGAAAATTTATTATTACAAATTAGGAATAATTTAAGAACTGAGGATTAGGGTTTCTCAAACGGGATCCCGGGATCCCGTTTTCCCGGGATCCCGGAGGTAAATTTCCATCCCGTTTTCCCGGGATTTCACCCCGGGATCCCGGGTATCCCGCTAATTTTTATTAACATTTTTTTGTACTTTTTTCAAAGATATTAAAAGTTTTCTCACTCGAAAATCGAGTAGTTTTTAATTCTTTTCCCTCTGTAGTAATTAATTTCGTTCAAAATTAGGAAAATATTTTTTTGACACATATGGTATCATGGTTTTTTTGTATTGTTTTTTTGACACATATAACCACAACAAATTAAAACCAATCAAACTTAAAATAGGTAGATTTTTCTGAGAAATCTACCTAAAACTTGCGCTTCATTTCTCTTAATTTATGTTTAATGGTTCTGTTGGACGGATGGTTCAATGGACGTTTCGTCACGAAAATTCGGACAAAATTGAGTGATGGCGCCATTGACAACCTAGTTTTTTGAAAAATTGTTTAAAAATTAGTATTATGAATTTATTTTTGTTTTGTTTTTATGTATTCTTTTTTATTTAATTTTTGAAGTTTTTCTAATTAAAAATAATGGAAATATAAAAATCAATAGCGAATTTTTTGTGCTGTTTTAATTTTACACATTTTTCTACCACCCAATTAGAAAAATCTAGCTTTTCAGCGTTTCCCGGGATTTCCCGGGATCCCGGGAATTGGATACTTTTTGTCCCGGCTTCCCGGGATTTGAATTTCTACGGGAAATGGGAAACCCTACTGAGGATGACGTAAGTCGAAATCGATATTCTATAAAATACAAAATAAAATTCAAATGGTTACTATAAGGAAGTTTATATTATTATTAATAAAATAAAAATTAAAAACAAACAGTAAAAAGTATATTTTTAAATATTGCATTTTATTTAAAAAGTGACAAAACAGTGAAACAGTGAATAATATGGAAAACCATAATAACACATATAGAAATTCTTACCCCCACTTTTTTGGCATTTCTCGACGTTTTAGGACCTACTGATTCTAAAAAAGCAAAAAAAAGATGTATGTCTGTCTGTCGGCCGCCCGTTCGTCCGTCCGGCCGTCACAACCTACGAAATCTAGAAAACCGCTGGACGAATTTGAAAATTTTTTTTTCTAAAAATAGGTTTACTCAATGGAAAGAGCCGAAAAGACGATGTGTTCGATAACTGTACCGGAAGTGTGTAGGAAAATTGAATTTGGAGAAATCTTAATGGTCGGGATTGGTATGTGAGACCAAAATCTAGATTATTGCATTATAAGTTTGTCAAAAAAATGTTGTCAAGTGTGTCAAAAGAAAGATTTTTATTTATTTTTTTACCCAATTTTTTGTAAAAAAATTAAATTAAAATTTTGTTTGAAATTAAATTTTATTATTATTATTGAGAATTATGGCATTATAAGTTTGTCAAAAAAATGTTGTCAAGTGTGTCAAAAGAGAGATTTTATTTATTTTTTTACCCAATTCAAAAAATAAAATTAATTTTTTATTTGACATGAAAATTTATTATTATTATAGAGAATTATGGCATTATAAGTTTGTCAAAAAAATAATGTCAAGCGTGTCAAAAAATGATTTCATTTATTTTTTTAGCCAATTTCTTGGAAAAAAAATGTAGCTGTTTTTATGACGCAAATGTAATTGAAAATGAAATTGGACATGGAAATTTTTTAATTTGTTTTAGTTTTTGAAATATTTTTGGAATTTTGAAAAATGTTTGCATTTTTGATTTTGTAATAATTTTTGCAATATTTTTAGAATTTTGGAAAAAGTTTTAATTATTGATTTTGTAAGAATTTTTGGAATAATTTTAAAATTTTGAAAAATTTTATATTTTTGATTTTATTATAATTTTTGGAATTTTGAAAAATGTTTCAATTTTTGATTTTGTAATAATTTTTGGAATATTTTTAGAATTTTAAAAAAAGTTTGATTTTATTATAATTTTTACAATGTTTTTGGAATTTTGAAAGAAATATGAATTTGTGATATTTTCTCGAATCGCTAAATGGAAGGTTTTTGTATAGTTTGCTGAAAATGAAATTGGACATGGACCTGATTTCATCCGAGCACTGCTGGTAACGATATTTATAAAAAACAACGAGATCAGCAACAGTGCGACGATGTTGCAGGGAATCAAGACCTAATGTTAAATCTCGATCACCAACAATTCGTATACCTGTTATTGACCCTAAAGAAAAAGCTAATTTATTGGGTAACTGTTTCTCGTTGAATTCTACGTTAGTAGAACCCGGTTTCCAACCTATACCTATTTTAGAGTTTCTAACAAAATGGGGCGGATTATTTTTCGTGAAAACATAATCCGGAAAATGCTTTTACAAATTACCACTAATAAGGCGTCTGGACCTGATAATATTCCTCAAATTATTCTTAAAACCTTTGCTAAAGAGTTAGCACCAATCCTCACTAAAATTTTCTATTTATCATATAAAAAAGGGATTTTTCCTGATATATGGAAATTGGCTAGTGTACAACCAGTTCCAAAGCAAGGTGCTAAAACAGATCCAACTAACTACAGACCCATATCAATTTTGTCGGTTGTTTCTAAAATATTTGAGAAATACATTAATTTTAATATTATGAGCTTCTTAGAGTCTTCAAAACTTCTCAATGAAAGACAATACGGATTTCGAAAAGGAAGTGTTGTTTGTCACGCATATCTGGAACAAGTCGCTTGAAAACCATGGTGAAACTTTCGGTATAGCTCTTGATGTAGCCAAAGCATTTGACAAAGTATGGCACAACAATCTTATATGCAAATTGAGATGCTACGACTTAAACGAGCAACTTATTTCTTGGATACAGAGCTTTATATCTGAGCGTAAATTCCGTGTTAATGTTGATGGTGTCTCATCAGACACCTTTTCAACAAATGCTGGTGTTCCACAAGGCTCCGCTTTATCACCTACTCTCTTTCTTCTCTATATCAATGACTTGCTAGATTCAACAGTTAATCCCATCCATAGTTTTGCTGATGATAGCACACTTCATGCGTCTCATGAAATGCCAAATCTTTATACACCAGCAACACTTAATATCGCTAGATCAAATTCGATAGAATCATTAAACATTGATTTAAAAACAATCTTGGATTGGGGTGTTGCTAATAGTGTTGAATTCAACACGAGTAAAACTCAAGTTTGCCATTTTTCTAGGTTATCAACACCTAATCCGTTTTCATTAAAGTTTGATTCAAATGATCTTGAAGAGAAAGAATCGGTTAGACTTCTAGGAGTTGTGATTGAAAATAATATGAAATGGAATTCTCATATTTTCAGCCTAGCTAAGAACGCTGTTCAAAAATTAGGGGTTTTGGGTCGTTGTCGTAAGGTTTTTAATAGCAAGCAGCTTCTTTTAATATATAAATCATTTATTCGTCCCTGCATAGAATATTGCTCTCACATTTGGGGTGGAGCCTACGTGAGTAGTTTGAAATGTCTTGCAATTTAAATCTTACTAACGAGCTTGATTCCTTGCAACATAGAAGAGATGTATGTTGCTTATTTGACGATATTTTACAAATACATTATGGATGAACGGGCGTAGTGTTTCCAATTATCCGTAATTTTAACTATCCGGATATCGAATAGTATGTAAAGTAATTATTCGGATATCCGGATAATAATCCGGATAGTGCATTTAAATGAAAACAATAGTTTTAAAAAATCAAAATCAAATCAAATGCAAGCAAAATTTATTTTCATCTGAAAAACAATATTTAAAAAAAAACAAGAGCGTTAAACATAGATAGGAAGCTGCAACCGATATCTAGTTTTTGTTAATAAGATACTAGCAAAGCAACCGAAAATACTCTTCCACTTTCGTTCATCAAACATCAAACATCTTTTCTATGTTAGGAGTGAGTGCTTTATTTATGCTATACTAGCAGGACCCGGCGTACGTTGCTACGCCTTTAAAAAAGTTTGTGTGCGTAAATTTTGTTGAATTATAGTAGGAATAATTTCAAAGAGTCATAATGAGAATAATAAGGAGCCTATTTTAATTTTCCCATTTGGGAAATATGAATAACAGAGATCATTAGCATTCTAGCTGATGAATCCAGATAGTTTGAAAATTGAACGGAAGGGCAACATTTGAAAGTGATTGGTAAAGAGTTTCGGAGAGTTTAAATTAAACACTTGCAATTTTTTGCAATTTTTCGCGTTAATCGGCTTAATATGTGTCGCTAAAAATTAGGTGAACGTCAAAACATTCGTTTATTGGGTGTTACAGTTGTCAATGACTTACTCTAGAACTGTCATACTTGCGATACAAAATAGGCACACCGCACCAAAATTTACTCGTACCATTTCATGTTGACTAGTTTCATTTATCAATCTATCCAGATTATTTGCGGATCTTAAATAAAGTCAATTTGGATTTTCAAATATATTTTACCAATTATTTCTAATGCTCTACATGCGCTCTGTGTGTTTTTATTAGTAATGGAGCATGTCACTGAAAGAAAACTTTGAAGAGCAGACTATATATGCATAGCGCTGATGTTTGGTACTAATCGAAAAACCGGTCTAAGAATGACAGCATTTTTATGGAAGTTTTTCCTGGACCTGATAATATTCCTCAAATTATTCTTAAAACCTTTGCTAAAGAGTTAGCACCAATCCTCACTAAAATTTTCTATTTATCATATAAAAAAGGGATTTTTCCTGATATATGGAAATTGGCTAGTGTACAACCAGTTCCAAAGCAAGGTGCTAAAACAGATCCAACTAACTACAGACCCATATCAATTTTGTCGGTTGTTTCTAAAATATTTGAGAAATACATTAATTTTAATATTATGAGCTTCTTAGAGTCTTCAAAACTTCTCAATGAAAGACAATACGGATTTCGAAAAGGAAGTGTTGTTTGTCACGCATATCTGGAACAAGTCGCTTGAAAACCATGGTGAAACTTTCGGTATAGCTCTTGATGTAGCCAAAGCATTTGACAAAGTATGGCACAACAATCTTATATGCAAATTGAGATGCTACGACTTAAACGAGCAACTTATTTCTTGGATACAGAGCTTTATATCTGAGCGTAAATTCCGTGTTAATGTTGATGGTGTCTCATCAGACACCTTTTCAACAAATGCTGGTGTTCCACAAGGCTCCGCTTTATCACCTACTCTCTTTCTTCTCTATATCAATGACTTGCTAGATTCAACAGTTAATCCCATCCATAGTTTTGCTGATGATAGCACACTTCATGCGTCTCATGAAATGCCAAATCTTTATACACCAGCAACACTTAATATCGCTAGATCAAATTCGATAGAATCATTAAACATTGATTTAAAAACAATCTTGGATTGGGGTGTTGCTAATAGTGTTGAATTCAACACGAGTAAAACTCAAGTTTGCCATTTTTCTAGGTTATCAACACCTAATCCGTTTTCATTAAAGTTTGATTCAAATGATCTTGAAGAGAAAGAATCGGTTAGACTTCTAGGAGTTGTGATTGAAAATAATATGAAATGGAATTCTCATATTTTCAGCCTAGCTAAGAACGCTGTTCAAAAATTAGGGGTTTTGGGTCGTTGTCGTAAGGTTTTTAAAAGCAAGCAGCTTCTTTTAATATATAAATCATTTATTCGTCCCTGCATAGAATATTGCTCTCACATTTGGGGTGGAGCCTACGTGAGTAGTTTGAAATGTCTTGCAATTTAAATCTTACTAACGAGCTTGATTCCTTGCAACATAGAAGAGATGTATGTTGCTTATTTGACGATATTTTACAAATACATTATGGATGAACGGGCGTAGTGTTTCCAATTATCCGTAATTTTAACTATCCGGATATCGAATAGTATGTAAAGTAATTATTCGGATATCCGGATAATAATCCGGATAGTGCATTTAAATGAAAACAATAGTTTTAAAAAATCAAAATCAAATCAAATGCAAGCAAAATTTATTTTCATCTGAAAAACAATATTTAAAAAAAAACAAGAGCGTTAAACATAGATAGGAAGCTGCAACCGATATCTAGTTTTTGTTAATAAGATACTAGCAAAGCAACCGAAAATACTCTTCCACTTTCGTTCATCAAACATCAAACATCTTTTCTATGTTAGGAGTGAGTGCTTTATTTATGCTATACTAGCAGGACCCGGCGTACGTTGCTACGCCTTTAAAAAAGTTTGTGTGCGTAAATTTTGTTGAATTATAGTAGGAATAATTTCAAAGAGTCATAATGAGAATAATAAGGAGCCTATTTTAATTTTCCCATTTGGGAAATATGAATAACAGAGATCATTAGCATTCTAGCTGATGAATCCAGATAGTTTGAAAATTGAACGGAAGGGCAACATTTGAAAGTGATTGGTAAAGAGTTTCGGAGAGTTTAAATTAAACACTTGCAATTTTTTGCAATTTTTCGCGTTAATCGGCTTAATATGTGTCGCCAAAAATTAGGTAAACGTCAAAACATTCGTTTATTGGGTGTTACAGTTGTCAATGACTTACTCTAGAACTGTCATACTTGCGATACAAAATAGGCACACCGCACCAAAATTTACTCGTACCATTTCATGTTGACTAGTTTCATTTATCAATCTATCCAGATTATTTGCGGATCTTAAATAAAGTCAATTTGGATTTTCAAATATATTTTACCAATTATTTCTAATGCTCTACATGCGCTCTGTGTGTTTTTATTAGTAATGGAGCATGTCACTGAAAGAAAACTTTGAAGAGCAGACTATATATGCATAGCGCTGATGTTTGGTACTAATCGAAAAACCGGTCTAAGAATGACAGCATTTTTATGGAAGTTTTTCGTTTTTTGGCTTTTCTCGATTTATGGTCATCGTCTTATTTCGATATTTCTGCCAGAGTTTTAAAAAAATTTGGACAAACATAATAATAAGACTAATTTGTAGCATAATATAAAAAATAATAATAAGAGTAATATCATATATAAATCCAGACTTATATACTAATCTAAAACCAGTCAAATCACTTCGTTTGTTGACATATTTGCATATATTTTACCGATTTCTTCAAATAACCTACATTGTTTGTTTGTTTTTTAAATTAATGGGGACGCATATTTTTCTTAATAAGTAAAACACTTTCAACCTGCAGCTTTGATATTATTGTTCATAATCCTATTCTTCAATACAAAGGTTCCATTGCAAAAACTTGCTGCATCAATGTTTCTAAAAAGAGAAAAAGAAACGCCCATTTTCTATATTTTGAACATGTATAACATATATATAAACCAAATGAAATATGTATTACACATGTATATACACCAAACCATGAACATGTTTGTTGTAAATTAGAAATATTTGTTGCAACGTAATGTGTTGAATGCTTATAATTGTATGTATAAAGAAAATTAAAATTATTAATTAAGAAAACTAAATTAAATTTTAAAATTTCGGCTCCGAGTTGCATTAGTACCTGCTCTGGCCTGCTCATGGCCCAATGGCCTTCTCTGGCCCAATGGCCTTCTCATGGCAAAATTTCAGACTCCTGTGTGCTACAGATTTTGCTGGAGAGCGCACGCAGACAGACAAACACTTTATTTTATTATTATAGATAGATAAATTAAATATCTTCTCTAGTGATGAATAATTATTTGAACAATTAACGTTACTATTTTGCGATAGGTGAAATCGTATTTTTCAATTCCATGACTAATGTACATTCAGTGAGTTCAGTCGGAGTTGGATAATTTTTATTTGCGTTATCTTCCTCTTAATAACTTAAAAAAAAAAACATTTTCGGTTGTTTTGGTATCCGGAAACAAATGTATTTGCTGATGTATTAGAAATATAACTAAAATCGTCAAAATTATCATTCCGGAATCGGGATAATGTTGAGTTCTGCAACAACATCATTAATGAAACTAGCTCAACATTTCTCCTTTTAGACTGCCTTAATGTGATTAACTTTAAATATTTTCAAATTACTAAAAATTGAACTGTAATTATGACATCGAAATTTAAAAATTTTGCATGATATCGTTCCAATTTATTTCTTCTAAATAATTATAAATTTGAGCACCAGGTGAGAAAAATCATATAATTTTTATTGAAATTAAAAACATTAAAAACCAGAAAATAATTTATAGTTTCAAACATCAAAGTGAATGATTAAAACAAATAAATTTTCTAAAGATGACCAAAAACCATTAGATACACAATATTCAATAATATATATTGTTCTGATATTTAATAATACAAATACTTTAAATTTTATAATAGAATATGAAACTGTTAACTCTTTTAAAATTAAACTTGAATTTAATGTTTAACTGTCAGTTCAAATAAGTCTACAAAAATTTAGAATGCAAATGGTGGATTTAGTCAACTTGAACATATGCTAAATCCATGTAGCATTGCGAAGATCATTTAGACCAATTGGAACCCGTAATTTAGACTGGGTAATTTGAATTGATAATTTTTAGATCAACCAAACGAAAACGTCTATTATGAACAAAAAGTAGTAGCTGATTAAAATTTTTTAAAAGGTAGTACAAACAACTTTTTTTCCTTTAATTTAGTTATCCGAATTTTTTGTGAATTAACCGGATATCGCATAGCAAGATTATAATATATAATTATCTGGATAATTCCAATCCGGCTTGAACCGGATTGGAAACACTAAACGGGCGTCTGCGGAGATCAAATCAATTTTGCCAGAACCTGCAAACTTTAAGCGCTACAAAAGAGCATCAATAGCAGCCCATCCTTTTACGGTTCGAGAAATAAGATGTAGAACTGTCGCTTTTCAACGTGATTTTTTTAACAGAGTCTCACATCTCTGGAATGCCTTACCGACGTGGATCTTTCCTGATAATTTTAATCCTCAAAACTTTAAAATTAACGTGAATAAATTCCTCAAAGAAAAATAATAAATATACCTGAGCCCTAGTTCCCCAGTTAGCATGGTATCTTCGCATATTCAAAGACGTTAATCTACAATTTGTTATGGTTAACACTAAACATGCCTAACTTTGAATAAAAAAAAAAACCTTAATTGGAAAATCAGATATGATTCTGATCCGGCCCAGGTCTGGCATTTACTTCTAGGGATGAGATAGGTTTTCGAATTACGGGCCGGATCAGGGCAAATACGGCACGCCCAAGAAGTGAAATCGAGTATGATTTCTGATAGGGGCCGGATGAAAATGCCCTATTAGGATTTACCTTATTACACCCTGATCCAGCCCGGATCATAATAAGGAATACCTGAACAAATTGCTAGTCGGGTTACCACCTTTGTGCTTAGCACGGCAGACAGTAACAAAGTAACACTTTAATATGAGTCAAAACGCCAAAAAGAGAAATACATTTAAAACATATATATCTTATTCATTTGTTAAAATCTAAAACAGAAATTTTGTAATTATTTTAATTTTTTAATTTTCATACACTATTTTTTAATACGTTACTGCTATATTATAGTCTATGATTATATGTTGAGCGGCAATTTAAGGTTTTTCGAAATATGACTAGCTCTTTAAACAAGCATATAAAGGCTGATCATTATCATTTATTATTCTTGCAACGCAAAAATGATTCTAGAAAACACTGGGATATTCTAAAAAAGCTATTATTTAATAAACACAAAGTGCACAAGAATAATAATATAAGTCTATTGAAGACGATATACTCATTAACGATTCAAAAGCGGTTGCCAATGAATTTTAATAATTTTTTTGTGAATGTTTCGCTAACTTGTCAAGCTAATTCAAATCAAATAAATATGCCTGATTTTCAGAGACGGAAACCGGTTTGTTTGAACCAAACCAAAACCACTGAACCAACGAAATTTTACCGAACCAAAACCAAAACAAACCAAACCATTTTCAAAATGATTTGATTGAACCAAACCAAAACCAAACCAGTTTTTTAAATAATAATTGAACCGAACCATAAATCAATGTTTTTCTGTTTGGTTCACGGTTCGGTTTTATAGTAGAAAATTTGGTCTAGTAACTACATAAATTGGAAAAATCTACTAATTTCTTTTTGAAACTACTACATTATTTTTCACATCTACTACATTTTTGTATTCAAATTTAAATTACAGGGTTTTTTTGTTTAACAAATCTTAGGTGTTAGGTTTATTAAGCGGAATAAAGCGTCGAATTATTCTTTTATTTTCGAATTTAATGAAATCCACAAAAACAGTCTCTTTAATGCGACTTATTAGTGGAATAAAGCTGTTTTTATTTGAATATCGAGAATTAGTTAAAAATAAAAATGTGAATCTAAATTTTGAATTTGAACCAACACCGAACCAAACCCAAACCAAAACCAAAAAATTATGCAGTCTTTAAACCAAACCAAAACCAAGTTTTAAAATATCAAGAAACCGAAACCAAATCAAAAACCATGATAAAAATTTGTTATTAAACCAAAACCGAACCAACTGAAAAAAAACTTTGGTTGCCATTTCTGCTGATTTTCGATCATTTTTTTTTTAATTTTATGATATCAATGACACGCTCTCTCTTTCTAGCACCACGGATACTGAAATACACAATACCATTTCTAAACTCAATAAAAATGCTGCAGATGAAACTGATAAAATATCCATGAAATTTCTAAATACACATAAACAATTACTATGCGCAGTTATTGCAAAATTAATAAATACTTCTATCGATTCTGGAACTTATCCGGATGAACTAAAAATTACGAAAGTCTCGCCCAGTTTCAAACAAGAAGACACTACAAATGAAATAAATTACCGTCCGATTTCTGTATCTAATTCATTTACTAAAATTTTCGAAGAAGTAATCCTGAGTCGACTAAAAACATATTTCAATAAACATATTTCTAACATAAACAAAATCAAATTTGGGTTTACTGAAAATTCTTCAACATAATTGGCTGTTACAAATCTTTTAAACGCAGTATACAAGGCACTTGACAAAAAGTTGTTTGTGGCTATAATGTTCATCGATATACAAAAAGCATTTGATTGTATAAATCATATAATTCTGATGGAGAAGTTGAAAACTATTAACTTGTGTGATAAAACTCGAGCGTTGCTGGAAAATTATTTATCCAAGAATACTAAAGAATATATGCTTTCCATGCGTATGTCTTCCATTGTAATTGCATTCATTCCACAACTAGTGAATTTGATTAAAATTCTTTAACAGTTCTATAGTTTATTAAATATTCCCCTAACAAATTAAACAACAAACTTGTTTTGTTATTCGCTATCTTTGATGTATTTATTTCAATATGGCGATACAAAGTTTTGCATGAAAACTGGAAATTAAACGAAATATTTTATAGTCGTGGATAAAAAATCATCTTGTATTCGCTTAGGATGATGGCAATTCTTCACTCGGATGATTCCCTCCACTCGCTACGCTCGTTTCGGGAAACTTCATCCTCGTGAAGAATTGCCTTCATTCTAAGCTTATACAAGAATCTACTATTTCACTCTCGAAAACAACGAACAATCATTAATAAAACGTACAGCGTTGAACAAAATATAATAGCAGAGGTACCTCAGGGTTCAACTATTGGCCCTTTTTTCTTTAACTTTTATGTGAATGATATTTTCAACCTTGATCTACTAGGAATGCTACAACTATTCGCTGATGACTCGGCATTGGTATATTCAGCTTCTTCGGCAGAAGTGCTTGCAAAAAAAATGCAAAAAGATGTAAAAGCTATCCAAACATAGTTTGTCTCAAATAAACTATCTGTGAATTTAAATAAAACTAAATACATAATATTTGATAACAAACAACAATTTTAGTTCTGAAAAAGTTCTTCAAGTAGAATATTTTAAATTCCTAGTGATCATTATAGACTCAAAACTATCGTTTAATGAGCATATAAAATGATTAAAAAGAAAATTATACCGTTTATATTTGCGCTAAAAAAAATTAGAAACAATTTTTCATTGATGAAAAACCGCATGGCTTGTTTATTTTGCCCATCTGCATAGTCACTTCATTTATATGAATGTAATTTGGCACCTTGCTGCTTCTAAATATATTATTAATACCATACAAATCTTGCAAAATAAGGCTTTGAAAGTTATAATGAAACTGCCGAGACTTACACACACCAAAAACCTGTATAGTTACCGTATCCTTCCTATCGAATGTTTGATGAAATATCATCTAATACCGGGCACTGACGAGGTAAGTTCGAATCCCAACCGAAACACGAAAAATGTGAAGTGGAGTTTTTTTCTGAGAAACTTTGGAAACTCCAGTCCAGAGTTTAGAAACAATTATCCCAGAGGAAGGACTCTTAGAGTTTGAAAATATTAGGATATTTAAATAAAAAAATTTTGAAGTGTATAAGACGAATTGTTTTAATATATTATTCAAACCATATCTTTGAATTGAAAAAATTCCAATTACTTCTTTACTTACTTGAGTTTAATTGATCTCAAAAACCCAAAATTAATTTAAATGCCCTTAATGTAGTCTAATATTAATACATATAGGACTACAAATTGACCAGGTGTCAGCCATTGATTTCACATTGATTGGAAACAATCAATAATGACTATACAATCGTGACTTAGGATGTTAATTAGAATAGAAATGTTCCCCACTCTATGAATTCACACAACGTATTGTCTAGAAATTTAATGCAAAAAATCTTATATGTTGTAAATACATTTCCATAATATGAAGTCTAATGACAGTGGAAAAATTCAACTTAAGTAAAAATAAATAAGTGATGAAGAAGTTTCAACTTTGAAATTGTCATCGCCTCAACGGCGTAATCTACAACGTGTCTGCCCAAGGATTCGAGCCAGGCACTGACGAGGTAAGTTCGAATCCCAACCGAAACACGAAAAATGTGAAGTGGAATTTTTTTCTGAGAAACTTCAAACCATATCTTTGAATTGAAAAAATTCCAATTACTTCTTTACTTACTTGAGTTTAATTGATCTCAAAAATCCAAAATCATCTAATACTATTTATACATAAAATAAACACCAATGCTCTCAAGTGTAGTATCAATTTGAATGCACTTACATGTGTACACTCCTACTCCACACGAAGATAATCCCATTTCTACATCCCTAATGAAAAAACAGTTCGAGCTGGAAATAATGTATTCTGCATGGGTTTCGATTTATATAATTTACTTCCTTCTACGATGAAACGTATCAGAACTATTAATAAATTTAAAGAACTGGTAAAGAAACATGTACATATTTGATGAATGGCATGATACCGATAGGTACAGGATTCGGATCTGATTTGATGTGATGTTATATCAATTGCTCTTTTTGAACTGTTTGATTTATATCTTGATTTATATAATAAACACAAATAACTAGCTAAGATATTTATTTAATAATTAATTAGTATAATAATTATTAATTATTATTAGTATAATTATTAACGTAACATATAATTAGTTAAACTTAAATTAAATAATCTATACACAATAACATAAAGTAGTTCTCATATTGAAATTATTATGTATTTTTTAATGCATTATGAAAAATATTGTAAAATTTTATTTAACAATATATTAACCCTGTACAGTGTAAACTTTTGGGTATGAATGTAATAACCAAAGAAAAAAATGAAATCTTGGAATGAAACCAGTAGGAACTGATCAGTTTTTGAAAAGTATGGAACTAAGTGGAAATCTTGTTTGTTTTAATTTTTTGATAATAATTTTGGGCATGAATGTAATAAATAAAGAAAAAAACAGAGTGTGTTGAAGACCGCACGAAAGAAGTGAAAACTTCATTGGCAATCGCAATCAATTGATATCGTATTAGTAGTATTTGGATCGTATTAGTAGAATAAATGAGAAACAAGTCAGAACGATAAACCGTTAACTACACACACTAACCTCACAATGTAAACCAAATAATTGTCAAAATAGCACTCATATGCCAATAGCAAGGCCTAAAGTACGAGTGGTTGTCACACCCATAGATCAACTAGTTTAAATTTTACAAATCTTTCTACGGAAAGCTAAGCAAATTCATTGGTATTAATGCGCATTGTTGCCGTTTGCAAATCACTATCGGCTAAGAGCCACCATTTTTAATTATTTTATTTATCATGATTGCCATCCATGTTTAATCATACATAAGCTATGCTTCTTTGTATAGAATTTATGCGATTTCCGTCTCATAATTTTGTGAGCTTTAAATCGATATAATCGATTTTATCAAGTATCAAGTTACAAGTATTAAGTCTTCACTTAATTTTAGAAACATGTATTACATACAATTCTAAGCCGACAACATATTTAGTGAAGATGATAAAATTCCAATACATATAATTTTGATATACAAATGTAATTGTTTCAACCTTCAGACTATACTATCTTTCTTACGTTATTTTTAATTTCTAAAACTTATGTTCAATAAAAAACATTGATCAAAGCAAACTACCGTTTAAAACGATAGTTAAATAAAAAGCAAAAATTAAGCGTACACAACAACTTCATAAATTTTCATGATGATTAATGTAATAATGCATAAAGGATAAACAGCCATACAGACTTTCAATTTTATATACATATATTCAATATTTATTTAGCATGATGACTCAAATGCAAATTGCAGAAGATAGTAGCAATATAACTTTAAAAAACTGCGTTATAGATCAATTTTTTAAACTTCGTATAAAGAAATATTTATTTTTCTTATGAATTCATAAATAAAAAATAATAATTTTAATGGTATTTAATAAAAATTAAAAAAAACAATAAAAAAATATGTACCATACCAGGAGTTGACACAACCTACAGCACATCAGTCGATCACGATATCCACAACGCAATTTGAAACGTTATGAAATGATAGATTGATAAATTGATAAATGCTGACGAATCAGTTTAATTTACTACCTACGCAAAAATCTGTGTGTGAGTGCGCCTAAAGAAGTTTTCACTTCAAAAAAATGAATTGCGTAATCTTTACACGCTGTTGAAGTAAAACTTCTTTGGCCACTGCAGCAGGTATTACTAAAAATATTAAATATAAAATAAAATAGATATGTCATATTGAAATTTAGAGTTTCTTTCTAATATTCTTGATAATATAATTTACAACAATGTGTAATAAAAAGCCATATTTACATGTTTTACAAAGTCTTACAACGTATTACAAATTAAATTTCTCGATGAATACATGTCCACTTAATTTAACAACAAGAATTGGTACAAAAATTGATGCAGTTTTTCAATAAATTTAGCAAATTTGTCATAAACCTCTAATTTCATATTTCAATTATATGATAATAATTAAATTGACTTTGTAATACATTATGTAAATATTGCTTTTTATTACACATGCTGTAAATTATATTATCAGGCAATGCAACTCTAAATTGAAATATGACACAATTGTTTTATATTTAATCTTTTTATTAATACCTGCCACAGTAGCCAAAGAAATTTATTTCAACCGCGTGCAAAGATTACAGGAACTCATTTTTCGATTTAACAAATCAAATTTAATCAACACAAATATTTTTATTTAAAAACAAACTTTTGAAAAAACGGCATAGTTTTAGTCATAGAGAATTATATACGACCACTTCGAAATCTATAGCAATATAATACAACTCAGACTATCTAAACAGATTAAGATGTTTCGACGAAATCGCCTAAAATACATAAAAATACGGGTTTTTCCAATTTTCAGAAAAACGGTTTTTTCACATCATAGAAAACTATTGGACCGAAATCAATCCAAATAGAATACAATTTAAATTATCCAAATAAAAACTAAAACAATTCAACATATAAATTTAAAAAATTACAAAACTCAATAAAATATTACGAATAAGATATTTAAATCTAAAATCGACACGTCCAACTCATATAACATTTAGTACGATACTGAATAAGTGTATAAAAAATACAATACACATAATCGATTAATCGAATTGTAATTTGTAACGCATACTTGCCGAACATAATATTCGTTTGCCTTTTTTACATCTAATTTTTTTTTATTTCATTGTGTTTAAATTTGTACTTTCGTTTTTTTTTGGAATTGTATGCATGTATATGTTTAAAATTCAAAATCAGACTGTAGTATGATAGAGATGAATATATGTGGTTATATATCTGTTCAAATGATAACTTCATTAAAACTTAAAATAAAAATGTGCAACTTCCGTTTGTATTGGATAGCCTGGAAGAATGCTTGAACTAGGGGTATTATAGTCTCTGATTCTTTAGTGTCATTTGTGATTACCATAAGTAGCTTGTAATAGTTTTTTTTTCCATCCATCATTGACAGACACATTTTTCGTATAGTCTCAGATTTATTAGTTGTCAATTTTTTTATTAACATGTACAGCTCGTAATAGTTTCTCATCCATTCACCTTCAATAGTCATATTTCTTATAGTCCCCCGTAACCCATAGTTTCCTTATTTTTCCTAAAACTTACTTAAATTTTCAATAGCTGGACAGACATATTGGAAATTAATTAATTTGAATTAATTTTAAATTTTCCTTAAGTATTATCTATATAAACATTAAACTTTGATTTTACAATCCACTAAAATTGACTCACGCTACGTTTCCATCCGATTAATTGCACCATATTGCTTGGATTTGGATTCTCTAAACACCAACCGTAATTGAACAACGAAGTTTTCAAACCTCATAACAGCTGTGCGTATTTGTCCAATCGTCAACATACAAAGAATTACTATTTTGCTTTGTTAAACATTCGATTTATCTTTGTATGAATATTTTGCTTCAAACAATCTTTCCGTTATGGAACTGAACTTCACTGTACTGATATAGTAGATTGTAGTTTTGTAATACCTAAACATCGTAACATCGATCGAACTTGCATTTAATTCATTTTAAATTCAATGATAAATGTTATTAATGTATCGGAAATGATTTGTATCGCAAAATTATTTTTGTGCAGTAATAACAAACAACAAACAGTTTTGTATAACCATAAAAAGTTCCCAACAATTGAATACTTGATGTAAATTAATTGTCTTACATCTAAAACCCTGTATTCGAGTTTTTTCGATACTGAAAATTTTGGCTATATAATGAGCACTGTAAAAATTTTCAAGCGCTTGTGCAGCAATTATTTTCTCATGAATGACAAAATCGAAAGGCTGAATTTTGCATTCATGTTTTTTCCATTAAAATTTAAGTTAAAATTAAGTAGCTCCAATTTTTAATTAAATTCAATTTTTTTATTTAGTTTAATTAGTGAAAATTGTTTTAAATGTTCCGTCCAGATAGTAAAATTTAAAAAAAAAATTTATATGTTTCGTGTTGTGCCGTGTTTAAACAAAAGAAAACAAAAATGAAAAATCATTTATGTTTGTGCCGTATAAATCAAACAAAATTTTATTAACAAAAAAATTATTTATATGTTTGTGACGTTACTAAAACAGTAAACGCTCTCAGTTGATTTTTACGATTCACATGGTACTCGAGCGGCTAGTACTCTTTCACTCTGGTGTTTGACATCGCGGAGTCGAATCTAAAACCGTGTCGGTCCATATTAGAAAATAATTTTGCATTAAATAGAAAATATTGTTAGTGTCCAATTATGGTTTCTCAAATATTTAAATTAAATTAATTTAAAATGTTAATATTACGGTGATATATGTATTTCTTAATTAATATCTAATGTGTTTTGGAATTTTAATATGTGTATTCATTTTATTTTGGTTGAATGTGCAAAAAGTTAATTTAAAGTTTAATAAAAAAAATAACAGGTACTATTTATATATATTTCTAATTAAATTCATTGTTACTATGCAATTTGCGTAAAGCAATTTCATTAATATACACCAAAAAAAATTAATGTGGGTTGATGGTGTTGGTGTAGAGTGATACAATTTGTGTGCTTGATTATATTACATTCCACTGTTGCCAGGCTCAACATTTTATATGAAATTTGCGAGAAGGATAGGATTGAATTGTAATGAATCCAAGTATTAATTTGATTAATTACGGAACTTTATAGCGCAACGGTTATATATAATTTTTGCTATTACTGCCGCTTATGTTACATATTTTCAATTTTATTCAACGAATAATTTAACTAGTATTGGTACAGTTTATTACATCTTTTGGATTTCAACGCAGACGGCAACAATTACCTTTCAACGTATTGCTCCACCACCATTGATACAAAATTATTACAGTGCTACTTCAACGAATAATTTAACTGGTATTGGTACAATTTATTACATTGGTTGGATTTCAACGCATCCGGCAACAATTACTTTTCAACGCATTGCTCCACAATCGTTGATACAAATTATTACCGTTCTCTTTCAACAAATAATTTAACTAGTATTGGTACGATTTATTACATTTTTTGGATTTCAACGCATCCGGCAACAATTACCTTTCAACAATTACCTTGTAACGTATTGCTCCACGATCATTGATCCAAATTATTCCAGCTCTACTTCAACGATGAATTTGCCTAGTAGTGGTATAAATTATTACATTTTTGATTTCAACGAATCCTGCAACAATTACATTTCAACGTATTCGGCTGTAATTGCTGTAATTGTTACCGTACTCACCTGTGATTATAAATTGATTCGGCGCTTATCCTTACAACCAGATCCAACGTTTCTCCTTATCATTTCATTCAACGTTTATAAGTACAAAATTGTTCGACGCTGTTGATTGCAAGTTTGGTTAACGTTTCTACTTAACATTTTATTCAACAAAATTATCCAACGCTTCTGATTGCAAGTTTATTGAACGTTTCTACTTAACGTTTTATTCAACAAAATTATCCAACGCTTCTGATTGCAAGTTTATTGAACGTTTCTACTTAACATTTTATTCAACATTTATAAGTACAAAATTATTCAACGCTGTTGATTGCAATTTTATTTAACGTTTCTACTTAACGTTTTATTCAACAAAATTATCCAACGCTTCTGATTGCAAGTTTATTGAACGTTTCTACTTAACGTTTTATTCAACAAAATTATCCTACGCTTCTGATTGCAAGTTTATTGAACGTTTCTACTTATCATTTTATTCAACATTTATAAGTACAAAATTATTCAACGCTGTTGATTGCAATTTTATTTAACGTTTCTACTTACCGTTTTATTCAACATTTATACGTACAACTGTATTCAACATTTTTGATATACAAATATCTTCGTGAAGTTTTCCAACGTGACCTACGTGCTGATGGAAGGCTGATATAATCAGGATAGGAGGTCAGGATATAATCATGGGGTGAGTAAATTTGATTTGTTTCTTTTATCCTAATGATAAAGGGGTGTGAGTGTGTGTGTGTGTGTGTGTGTGGGCGTATGTGAGCGAACAAGGGGGTTGAACGTGCCGACCGTGGTTCTTTCGTAGAAGGGGGTCGCCAGAGTCTCATTTTCGCACTTGTATTTGTTTCCATTTCTGATCTATTTTGTAAATTGCGTACATTTCTGCATTTGTGCTGAAGCAGCAGGTTTATACTCTCTCCTATCCACGATGATTGAGACTAAGTCGAACGGCAATACAACAAAACTAGGTACGCATCCTGCTAAGCCACTCCCATTATCATCTTGAGAGGCACTTTATTACACGTTGCAAAATTCTAATAACGCGCCTAAAGAAATTTTACTTCAAAAATGAAACCTTGGAACATAATATGCATACGTATGAGTAGGAACTGATCAGTTTTTGGAAAGTATGGAACTAAGTGGAGATCTTGTTTGTTTTAGCTTTTATATTGGTATATAAAAATAAATGAAATTGTTTTCTTTTGTTTGACAGAGTTGCGATGACGCCTTGAAAATGTGTTTTTCCCGCATTAAGTATTAAACAACATAAAACAGCACTATTTCTGGATTGCTTAGAATTTTGTTTAAGAATTTTACAATGTGTTTCATAGTTCCGAACTGAATAGACGGAATTATTCAAAACAAATTAAAATGAAATAAAAATTGGTTAGAGTGAAAATATAGCCTTATGCAAGCCTGCATAGGATCTTGATGAAACTTTGGAATATGATCCAGGCTAACTCGAAAACGGAAGATCTTGATTCATTTCAAAATGGGACAAAATGGCGTGGATCTCCCGAACACCTCTATGTTTAAATCTTCAATAACTTCTAATTATGGCTTTCAATCTTAATGAAACTCGGTATATAAGATTTTGGTACTGTTTCCAACACCAACTTCCGGTTTGTGACTTCTGGTTAAATAGTTTTTTTTAAGTGTTTATCCCTACTGTAGCCTACAATTTACAATCGATTTTCATGAAACGTTGGTAAAAGGTTGCAATCAATATGAGAAAGATTTCACTAGCTTTTTGGTAACATTAGACAAAGGGTTGGGGAGTCCACCATACAACAGGAGGTTTTTATCACTATGTTTTTAATATTGGTTGGGAGCATACAACAATGTTTCGTGGATGAATTTTGAGGACACTTTAAAAAAAGATGCAAATATGTATGGCAAGGAGCTGATTCGTTTTTGAACGATATTGAACAAAGTGGTGGAGAGCCTCCCGAGCTCCTGTTCTTTTGAAAGGTCAATAACATCTGTACCTGATGATCGAATTGAATAAAATTTGGTAATTAAGCATTTAGTACGAGTTGGGATGCAGTACTATTTACAATAGATCTGCATCCCAACTTCCGCTTTTCACTTCCGGTAAAAAATGTGTTTGGAATTTTTTCAATTTGTTCAGTGTTTTTATGCACACTACAGCCTAGAATAATGAAGTGATTACACTCAGAAAAATAAATCCTATTAAATAGGTAAAAAGACGACTATTAATTTTATAAGACAGTAAATAATATGAAAATACTTTAAAAGTAATAGTTTTTGCAGAAATTAAGGTATTGAATTAAAATGATTGTTCCTATTACATACTTAATAGTACATACGATTATTTTAATTACAAAACCTATTATTTTTTTCTGTTTATAATTTCAAATTTAAAAGACAGTCCCCATACATTTAATAAGAGCACATTTTTATTTAATAATAGTTCTAATAACATAAAATTTAGCCTGAAATAATATGACTTCCTTTTAATTTGGTTTATGGTTATATGATTTTAATATTAATTTAATAGTAAGTGGAACATTAAATTTTTAATAGGTGTAATATCTTCAAAACAATCCTTATTAATTATTATTTTTAAAGGATTATCACATTAATATCTAAAATTTTAAAGGATTTACCATGAAAAAAATAATTGTATGTGGTCTACCGTTATGTTTTCTGTTTCGTGATTAGTCGACTAAATGTAATAGACCTAGAATTTTTGCAAAAATCAATTTCATTATGCGTGCGGTTTTCAAATGGTATAGTTAAGTGCTTTTAAAAGTGAAAAAGTGGTTTGGACCTAATTTAATTAATAAAAAGAGTTTTTTTTAATAATAATTAAAGTTTGAATATCAATTAAGGTGAGTATAGTTTATTAATTATCTGTAAATAGTCAACAATTTTGATTATTCGTGGAACCTAACATTTTCCTTGTTTTAGTAATTTATATGTGCATGTGTTGTAAATGTTTTAAGTTTTAAAGTAGAATCACGCCCATTGATAGCATTTCACTGCTCTACCGCTGCATGATTTTATTTAAATAATTTAATTTCAAAATAGATATTGTTGCTTGACTTATTTATCTTTCAAATTTTTAGTATCCCTGTTACGATTATCAAATATTATAAGTTAATAAAACGGATTTATTTTTCATACAACTTTATTTTAAAATATTTATCTTTAATGACTCCGCTTCAGGAACAACTATATTCGCTCGGGGAATAAAAAGCCATTTTGCTCTCTTGGTACACAAATAATTTTTTACGATATCACATTAAATAGATTTATAAAATTCCTCGTGAGAGGGCTGTTAATGATAAATTTTGATAAATTGTTTTTCCTATTGTAATAGTTTTCACAATTTTCCATTCGTTGTAGAAAGTTCAAACGCTGATGCAATTTCAGACGATGAGTCCGTTGATAGGGAGGACACAGTTGTTTGGTTAGCCCATAAGACAAAGCCGTGGTTGAAATTGTGGAGAAGTGGGTATCAGTACCTTATAGGCGTCAAAAAGATAATAAACTAAATGTTAATATATTAAGAATAAAATGAATGTATAAATTAAACCATGTATTAATAAATGTATAAATCAAAATAAATAAATTGTTTTTATTATTTCTTTTAACTTTCAGCTATATCTTTAACTTTTAAAGAAATCTGGGTATTATTAAGGCTACTGGACTCTCTTATTGTTAATATAAGATGTTCATGTTAAAATAAAGTGAGATACTATTGAAAATCAATAGTATATATCATGAATGTAATAATTGCATCACATAGATATAATAGGATTCCTAATAAAATGTTTATTCGAAACTCCTATTAATTTTATTCTAATGTAACACTTTAAGTTAATGTGTGGTATTATTGATCTAATGTGACACTGAGTTATTTTTTTAAACGACTAATCCTATTTAATTAATAATGCATACTATTAAAAATTAATGTTATGGAACATTAATTTAAAATGAAGGCAGTTTGATACAATAGTAGCAGAGTACTATTAAATTAACAATAATGAAATTTTTAAAATAACAGGACATATCACATTGACTAATTTTAAAAGGATAAAACTATTAAAAAACTATTGATTTCATAGGATTTTTTTCTGAGTGTATGATGAAACTTAAGAAAAAAGTTTCAATTAGTGTGAGAAGATAATGATTAACCATACAACTGCTGACTTTTCACACTTTGTTTTAAAGTTTGTTGGAAGCATACAGACTTCGTTGATCGTTCATTAATCAATTTTGATGACACTTTGACAAAAGATGGAGATTTGAATTTTGGATGATATTGGGATAAGTGGTAAGGGGCCTCTCGAGCACCTGTTTATTTAAAACTTCAATAAAATCAGTTCCTGATATTTGATTTTAATTAAACTTGGTATATATGCTAAGACCATGATTTACAATAGTTCTGCATTCTAACTGCCGGTTTGTTACTTCCGGTAAACATTTTTTTTGCTATTTCTATTCGTACGACAGAATTTATGTCTGTTTGAAACTAGAGCTTTCTTTAATATTTTTATACGCGAAATCTATAACAGTGGTTAGCCATTAATTGCAGTATTTGATGGATATTGGTGAAGTTAACATATGCATCAACGTCGCAATATTTTTTTAATAAAATATGTTGTGTAGTTAAGTAGGAATTGAAATATGTCCCACAACATAATGCGTTCTATGGCGTTGATGGACATACATTTTTCTGTTTTTCTTTTAAGAATGGATAACTAAGCAATAAATTCTATCAAATATTAAAATATAGTATAGACCAATGTTTCATGATAGGATAAAGGAAATAAAAATAAGATAAAAGGGTAAAACGCAAAAGTTTAAGTAAAAGGACTAGAGCACTCAGGACTGTCACACGCGTAGATAAAAAATAAAAAATATAAAGTAGCAAAAACTGAACTGGTCTACAGTTCTTGAGAGGGATAATCAAAAGACTTCCTATTTTCTTTACGCACTTAACAATAATAATAATTAATTGTATTGTATAAATTGCTCAACAATTTCTGTATTTCTTGTAATGTGATTGTTTTTGCATGTCAATTGTTGTGCGTTATCATGGCGATATTACCTTATTTGTATATTAATAGAACATTAATGCCTATTATATTTATTACGTTATGATATACATATATGGAATTTTATCATAATAAAAAAAATAACAAAACTCCGTTCGTCAATCTATGAAAAACTGTAGTGTACATGAAACTCATAGTTTAGCCATGGAAGAATGATTTCATTCTTTACTCTTCATTATAGATTTAAATGTAACAGGCTGATTCTGACGTACCCTCACAGATGTAAAAATAGTAAAAGCAAAGACTTTTCTCTTAGCTAAGACTAAAACCTCTTAAATGCGATTCTGTATGTAGTCAACTGTGAGATGTTAAAAAATGACCTCTTACTTAAGACCATCAAACATGGTCATCTTAAGCATCATAATTCGACGTTTCATATTTTTTTATTTGAATTCTTGTATGAAAAATTATATTTATAAAGGATAAAATGTTAATTATGAATTATTTATGTAATTATCATTAAATTTACTATAATTATCTCTATTTTATTTTATTTTGTATCAAAATTATTAAATAAAATATATATTGGTAATGGTTTTAAAAAAAATGGCGATTGAAGATTTCATATTTGCAATATCAAAGTTTGACGTCTCATGTTGTTTTATTTGTGCAAATTTTATATAAAATTTAAGAAAAAACAATCATTATTTTTTCAAAAATTTATTGTAAGATAAATAATGATAATCAATATGTTATATGGTATAATTTTATATTAATTGTATATAAATTAATAAAATATATTTTAAGATTGATATTCAATCAATAAAATGGCGGAATGAATATTTTCACAAACAAAAATTATTAATATCTTAAAAAAATTTCGGAAACATGAACTTGATTTTAAAAAAAAAACAGAGAGCGTGCTTCAGACCTCACGGCAGAAGTGAAAACTTCATTGTCAATCGCAATCAATTGATATCGTATTAGTAGTATTTGGATCGTATTAGTAGAATAAATGAGAAACAAGTCAGAACGATAAACCGCGAACTACACAAACTAACCTCACAATGTAAACCAAATAATTGTCAAAATAACACTCATATGCCAATAGCAGGGACTAAAGTACGCGTGGTTGTCACACCCATAGATCAACTAGTTTAAATTTTACAAATCTTTCTGCGGAAAGCTAAGCAAATTCATTGGTATTAATGCGCATTGTTGCCGTTTGCAAATCACTATCGGCTAAGTGCCACCATTTTTAATTATTTTATTTATCATGATTGCCATCAATGTTTAATCATACATAAGCTATGCTTCTTTGTATAGAATTTATGCGATTTCCGTCTCGTAATTTTGTGAGCTTTAAATCGATATAATCGGTTTTATCAAGTATCAAGTTACAAGTATTAAGTCTTCACTTAATTGTATTACATACAATTCTAAGCCGACAACATATTTAGTGAAGATGATAAAATTCCAATACGTGGAATTTTGATATGCAAATGTAATTGTTTCAACCTTCAGATTATACTATCTTTCTTACGTTATTTTTAATTTCTAAAACTTATGTTCAACAAAAAACATTGATCAAAGCAAACTACCGTTTAAAACGATAGTTAAAAAACAAGCAAAAATTAAGCGTACACAACAACTTCATAAATTTTCATGATGATTAATGCAATAATCCATAAAGGATAAACAGCCATACATACTTTCAATTTTATATACATATATTCAATATTTATTTAACATGATGACTAAAATGCAAATTGCAGAAGATAGTAGCAATATAACTTTAAAAAACTACGTTATAGATCAATTTTTTAAAATTCGTATAAAGAAATTTTTATTATTTTTATGAATTCATAAATAAAAAATAATAATTTTAATGGTATTTAATAAAAAAAAAACAATAAAAAAATATGTACCATACCAGGAGTTGAACTCACAACCTACAGCACATCAGTCGATCACGATATCCACAACGCAATTTGAAACATTATGAAATGATAGATTGATAAATTGATAAATGATAGAAATGCTGACGAATCAGTTTAATTTACTACCTACGGAAAAATCTGTGGTGGTGCGCCTAAAGAAGTTTTCACTTCAAAAACAATTATATATTACCATAATTCTTAATAATAATTTATATGGTATTTTAATATGTATTTAAATTATTTAAAAAGGAAATATGACATTTTATAATCATTTTGTTTACAAAAATAGCCGTTTGAAAGATCTCCAATTATGAGGTTTTTTATGACAACGTTCACAGAATCGCAATTAAGATATTCGTCTTAAAAAAATTGTCATAACAAAAATAAACATAGCTAAGACCTCTTAACTCAGAATCAGCCTGTAAACTTAAACATAAAATTAAAAAAAAGGTAGAATTTAACTCACCTGTACCACATACAGACAAACATGCAATATAAACCCATAATCTGTTAACGAATGGTTTATCAGAGATATAACCCAAAATAATACGGGAAATCGTATTTGTAAATCCTATCACAGATATTAAATAGCTACCTTGTGTTTCACTTATACCAAATGTTGTAGCTTGTGCTACTATATATACATATGGAATATTAAATCCAATACTGAAAAAAATAGTTTTTATATTTAAGATTCTGGTAGTATAATATTATTAAAGAGGTACCTTGTTAAAAAGTTGGATATCGCAAAAATCATAAATACTGGATCTTTTAATAAAGAAAAATCCATCATTTTTCTAACTGTATCTTTTGTTTCTTTCGAACAACATCCACATGATGTGTCCGAAGTCGTCTGAAAATAATATAAAAAATTTAAAAAATAAACTGCCACGTTTTCGTTAAACATCGAAAAAACTTTGAATATCAATTCAAAGCAATAAAAATAAAAAAACTACAAATTGTACTTACTCTTTTTTTATCAACCTTGCCCAGCGAACCATATTTGGATAGTTCTGATATTGATAAATTACCTCTTGATCTATATTGTGGAATATTAGCAAGCGATCCTTGATATAATACATCAGGACGATTCATAGTTCCGCTTCCAGAGCGTTCACTTTCACGAATTGTTCTTTCTGTGATTGGGGATGCTAGTAATGGTTGACTTACAGCCGATTTTAATATTGAATTATCATTTTTATTATTTTTTTTTGCATCAGATGACTGAAAATCAAAAATTAAAAACCAATCGTTATTCGTTTTTATAAGAGTTTCAAAAATAGAATATCATACTTCTGAATTTTTTCGTGCTACTTCATGTGTACTATACGATCTTGGCAATTCTGAATTACTTAAGTTATTGTTATTATTAGTGCCATTCATTACCGAAGTTTTGTTTACTGAGTTGTAGGCGTCGATGCTCTCAACATTATACTGTGAACGTTTACGTTTTTTCTTAAGTTCAAGTGGACGAAACAGAATACCAAATATAACACAGTTAAGTAAAAGGCCTGCTAAAATTAACATAGCACCACGCCATCCAAAGGTTGATATCAACGTTTCAATTAAGGGTGAGAATATAACGGTACCGAAACCAGATCCACACACTGCAATTCCAGTTGCTAATGAGCGATATTTTTCAAAATATATTGTAACACAAACTATAGCTGGTAAATATATTAGACCGAATCCAAAGCCAACACCAACACCTACTGTTAGAATTAATGTGAATATGTTTTGTGCAAAAACACTTACTATAAACATCGAGGATGCTAAAAGAGCACCAGCTATTGTTACAGCTCGACAACCGTAACGATTTACAAAACCAGACGATATTGGTCCTAGAATGAAACAAGTTAAATTTAAAGTATATTTTGCATAATGGTTTGATATTACAAAAACACTTACCTGAGGAAAATGTTACACCAACTAAAATAGATGCTATCCATGCTGTGTACCCATTTGATGCATTAAAATATTTTGATAACTCTAAAAAAAATAATCCAAAGGCATATGTGATTCCATCAGCTGGAAATTAAAAGAAAAATAAATAAAACTAATTGTCAAGTTTACAAAGCTGTAATTAATTTTAATATTTCTTCAAGGGCTTCAAGAATATGGGTAATTCTTTTACAAACCGAACACCTTTCTGACCGACACATTTTTGATTCGGCTGAAATTTTTTTCGAAAAAATCGAAAAAAATCGAGGCTGGTTTTCGAAAAAATCGAAAAAAAAGATATACGTGTTCAAGGATTTTTTTTTTGGAAAATATAGCGAATTTAAATTTCGAGAATTTCGTGATTTTTGGCTTGACGAGTTATTTTCAAAAATTCATAACTTCGGTTCTATTGAATTATTGTTCAGTTCTATTTAATATAGAAACCTCTAGTTTGTTTAATTTTAAAGTCAAAAGGTGCTAGTTTACAAAAAAAATAAAAATTAATAAAAGTTATTAAGAAATTCCTATTGTTATAAACAAATAAAATGTTCAAATTGATCTTTAGTCATTGAGAAACGAGTTTTTAGTACGACCATCGTATTCTCCGTTTCATTTTCTATAAAATAAAGTATTTTTAATTAATGGAGAATTGATTTTTACTGTAAGAAATAAATTTATTTATCGAGCGCGGGACGACAAAAAATTCCATATATGGGTCATTCTTCTACATACCGAACAGATTAGGACAAAATGTGACTAAAAAATTTTTGATTCAGCTGAAAATTTTTTCACGGGTTCTATATAAACAAAACAATATACTTGTTCGAGGCTTTTTTATTATTTTTTTAGAGGAAATAAAGCGGATCTAAATCTCGAGAATTTTATGTTTTTTGTCTTGAAGACTTGTTTTCAAAGATTCAAAACTTCGGTTCTGGTAGAGATAGACACTTTTTGTCGGTTTTGTTTTAAAGAATAAAGATGGAATTTAAAAAAAAACAGTTATTTAAAAATTATTAAGAAATTTCTATTGTTATAAACCTACCCCTTCCTAATTTCTATTGTTATTACTCATTGTTCAAATATAAAATAGAGGCAGAATAGTAAACACATTGTGACACGTTAAAAAACAAAAATAAAACTTAAAATAGGTAGATTTTCCTAAAAAATCTACATAAAACAAAACATGAATAATTGAATACACATTAAATGAGCTTACAATCGATTTGATTGCACGTCTTTTAGTTAAAAATTAAAAAGTAAAATATTAAAATATTTGAACATTGGGCAGTATATTTGAATATTAGATGTTTACATCGAGTGAGTCTATACATGCTACCAAATCGGGAGTTGCCAATTGGATGTCTGAGATGTCGCCATTGTATCGTCGAAGTGGACACACAGTTGCAATATGTTATATGGTTTGTTGTGGAGCTCCGCAGTCACATTGAGGGGACTCTGAGATGCCCCACTTGTAGAAAGAATCAGCACAACGTCCATGATTCGTTCTTATTCGGTTGAGTATAGTCCAGGTATGACGTGGCAGATCGAAACCAGGTTGGGCAGAAGTCGGGTTAGTAATAGAAACGCCAGGAGTGTTGTAATCATTCCAGGAGGTGTCCCAGATATTAAAATTAGTTGCCAGCAGGTTGCTGGCAGTTTTATGTGGAGGCTTTCTTGACTTCAATCGACAACTAGTGTGGTCACCGTAATATTCGTGCAAGGGTAACGTGATGTTGTTGGCTACCTTTTCATGTTCACGCATGAGTGCATGCGAGCGTCTGAGTGCAGTTGGAGCGATATTGCTTAACACAGGGAGCCAAGGTAAAGGAGTGGACCTGACATTACCACTTATAGTACGCATCGCGGCATGCAGCTGGTAGTCAACTTTTTGAGTATGTGTACTATTCAACCTGACTGGTGCGCCGTACTTAGCCACTGAGTAAACCAGACTTAGAGCAGTTGTGCGAAGGGTGACTGGAGTCGAGCCTGCCAGTTTATGCAATCTCGTTTTAAGTTTTTTTTACGTATTCTCTAGGTGGAGCTTAAAAGAAAGAGTTCTATCGAGAGTAATACCCAGGTACTTTGGCTGTTGATTGTATTTAATGACAGTGCCGTTAAATAACACTGATAGTTCGTGTTTCGCCAGTTTGTTGTTTAAGTGGAAATAAGAACTCTCGGTTTTACTTAGATTAGGAAATAAGCTCAACGTTTGAAAATAGTCATTCATTATCGCCAGGGTCAGTTGAGAGTGTTACATAATGTAAAACGAACACATCGGAAGTAGCTATAATTTTGTATTTACCGAACGCATCAGTTAGCTCAATAATAATTATATCTACTTCCGCCCTCTTGCTTTCATGTCTTCTTATATACAAGACGTGTATAATTATAAAATCTATAATAATCAAACTTGTTCAGTGATAATTGTTCTATTAAGTAATTGGTATTATTTACAAATAAAGTTGTCTAAAATAAACTATAATAATTATAGGGCGATTTTTCTGTTCCGGTGTTTACCGCAATGGCGCTGCAAAAAGGGGATAAGAGAAAAAATCACAAAAATTTTATATGAAATTTAGGCAATTTTTATGTTTCTTTTTTAAGCGACTTAAGAATAATATTTTATATATTACGCTTAAAATATAGTCAATAATACTTCATAAGCAAATTAAAATTGTTCAATTGTGGTAAAATGAGAAATTTCATAGATAATTTTTAAAATAATTCAAGTTGTGTTTTGTATGAAATCCCATATAAAAGTTTTTGAATTTATTCTCTTATCCCCCTTTTGCAGCGCCATTGCGGTAAACACCAGAACAGAAAAATCGCCCTATAGTGAGAATAACATTTGTCTTTTATTTATAATAAACATAAATACAACATGGTGTCAGACAGAAGTGTTGATTTGTTGACAATATGAACGTTGTTTTAAAGTTTGTTATAATAATTTGAAAAGTAAATTGTCGTGAAAAGAAAATAATAACTTTGGTGTCATAATAATTGGAAAAGTAAAGTGTTGTGGAAATAAAATAAAATAATTACTTTTATCCACGACTACTAAAGAATATATACTTTCCATGCGTATATCTTTCATTGTAATTGTATTCATTCTAATTTATATAAAAAATTCTCTTTTATTTATTTCATTCCTCTTCATTTATAAAAAATTCCTCTAACAAATTAAAAACATGATTTGTTGGTATAGTAATATAAACAAGTTTAAACAAGAACAATACATATATAAATCTAAAATAAATAACAAACGTTTTGTTTTTATTGTTTTCTTTGATAAATTAATTTCAATATAGCGATATAAAGTTTTAAATGAAAACTTTATATTATTTCAAATATTTTTAAAGTCGTGGATAAAATAGCATCTTGTATTCGCTTAGGATGAAGGCAATTCTTCACTCGGATGATTCCCTCCACTCGCTACGCTCGTTTCGGGAAACTTCATCCTCGTGAAGAATTGCCTTCATTCTAAGCTCATACAAGAATCTACTATTCTAAAAAAATAATAAAATTTATTTGTCAAAATGTCTCACATTGGACATATAACATAGAACCATTGAAAAATAAAAATGAGTTCCAACATGGTTACAAAAATTTAATTTGTACCTGAAGGCAAACGCGTTAACTGCGCTAGGAGACAAAAGAAAAAATGCACTTCTTCTTCAATCAATTGGAGATAAATATTTGATGTTATTTAATTCATTCGCTGTAAATGAAGAAGAAGTGACATATGAAGAATTAACATCATTATTCAAAGAACATTTCATGTCGAAAATAAATTTAACACTTGAGAGACAAAAATTTTTCAACAGAAAGCAGGAAAATGAAAGCGTCGAAGAATATTTCGCCGTATTAAAAAACTTGGCTACCAATTGTGAGTTTGGTGAAATTAAAGATCAACTTGTCAAAGATATTTTTATTGCGGGATTGAATAAAGAAAACAGGATGGTGAAGGAAACGTTGCTAAAAAAGGATACAACGAATTGGGATACAATTTTAGAAATTGCAGGATCGGTCATAACTGCAAGAAAAGAGGCTACAGTGGAACACCAGCAACAGGTTCTAATGGTGAGTAATAAAAAAGTAAAATCGTATAATAATTATAATAAAAATAATTATAATAAAAATAATAATAATTTTAAAAATAATAAGTTTGTTGATGTAAATAAAAATTGCACTAGATGCGGACAGATACATGTCGTAAAATGTCCGGCTTTGAATGTAATTTGTGCATACTCTAAAAAGAAAGGTCATTTTGCGAAATGTTGTTTCAAAAATAAAAACAAAATTAATTCGGTTAATTATCATTTATCGGATTTTGATAATAATAATGATAATAATGATGGTTCTAAAAATAATTTAAATTTATTTGTAGGAGTTTTACAGTCAGATGAAACTCAACTTAGTAATAAAAAATGGCTCATTAATTTATTAATAAATGATGTGTCTGTTCAAGCACAAATTGATGCTGGGGCTCAAGCGAAGATCTTGTCCCAAGAAAATTTTAATAATTTAAATTTGTCTAAAAATATAATCAATCTAATTCTCAAATTAATTTGTCTACATTTACCAAAAAATTGAAACCGAAGATATTGGCAATTTAGAGTGTCATATTAACAATAAAAAATCTCTTATTCAATTTGTCATTGTTAAAACTAGTTGTGAAACAATATTAGGTTTAGATACCAGTGTAAAATTAGGATTAATTGTCAAAACCTTAGTTATTAATAACAGTGAAAATATTTCAGTTCAGGAATTAATTATGGAAAATAGCCATTTGTTTGAAGGTTTAGGAACATTACCTATAGAAGCTAAATTTAAATTAGATCCGGTTGTACAACCAATAATAGAACCACCACGAAAAATTCCTTTCCACTTACATGAAAAGCTTAAAGAAAAATTGGAATCAACGAGTGAAAATAATGTAATTGTTAAAGTAACTGAACCTAGTGAGTGGGTTAGCTCAATTGTTCTCGTCTTGAAATCTAATAATGATATACGAATTTGTCTTGACCCAAGGAATTTAAATAGAGCAATAATGAGATCTCATTACCCAATTCCTGATATTGAGTTGATTCGAAGTAGGCTTAATGGTAGTACGGTTTTTTCTACTTTAGATGCCAATTCTGGTTTTTGGATGGTGCCGTTGGATGAAAAGAGTTCAAAGATGTGCGTTTTTAATACACCGTTTGGACGGAATAGATTTCTGAAATTACCGTATGGTATAAATTCCGCACCAGAAATATTTTACCGAATAATGTGTGAAATTTTTAACGAGATGTCAGGTGTCGAAATATATATCGATGATTTGTTAGTACATGGGAAAAATGAACTGGAGCATTACAATAAACTAAAGGAAGTTTTAAAACGGGCACAAGAAGTTGGGTTAAAATTTAACAGGTCAAAATGTAGGTTTGGTCAAAACGAAGTGTCTTATGTAGGTCATATTTTTAGTGAAAAAGGCATGTCAGCAGATGAAAATAAAATTAGAGCAATTAGAAAAATTCCAAATCCGTTAAATAAAAAAGATTTACAAAGGTTTTTAGGAATGGTTACATATGTTGGACCGTTTATATCAAATTTGTCTGATAAAACGTCTGTTCTAAGACTTTTTGCTTAAAAATGACGTTGATTTTATATGGGATGCAAATTGTCAAAAAGCATTTGATGAACAAAAAATTACGGTATCCTCCATACCTATTTTGTCATATTTCGATACGGAAAAGCAAATAACACTTTCAGTCGACTCTTCACAATTTGCTTTAGGAGCAGTCATTCTTCAGGATAACAGACCTATTGCTTTTGGTTCTAAGTCTCTCACTGATATTCAACAGCGCTATGCGCAAATAAAAAGAGAGCTTTTAGCTATAGTGTTTGGATGCTCTAAGTTCCACCAATATATTTATGGTCAGATGGTTTTGGTAGAAACAGACCATCAACCTTTGGTTACTCTATTTAACAAGTCATTGCATAAAGTTCCAATACGACTTCAACGAACGATGCTACAAATTCAAAGGTATGACTTAAAAGTTAGTTACAAACCAGGTCGATTAATGATTATAGCAGATACTTTGTCCAGAGCTCCTTTACCTTATACGGAACTAGATATATCAGATGAAGAAATAGAATTACATGTGAATTTAATTTCATCTAATTTTGCCATGTCCGAAAACAACTTGGAAAGAATTAAAAATGAAACGAATGTTTGCAGATTATCACGAATTACCATTCAAATAATTGGCCTGTGTATAAAAATAAATGCCACGTACTAGCAAAACCGTTCTTCAATATGCGAGATGAAATTCATGTAATAGATGGTCTTGTCTTAAAAGAATTAAAAATAATTGTCCCAAATAAACTTCGAAAGGAAACTTTACAAAAACTTCACGAAAGTCATCTTGGAATAGAGATATGTCTTCGATTGGCGAGAGAACTAATATTTTGGC
This sequence comes from Diogma glabrata, assembly GCA_963693315.1. NCBI lineage: Eukaryota > Metazoa > Arthropoda > Insecta > Diptera > Cylindrotomidae > Diogma > Diogma glabrata. The sequence continues at coordinate 269,514,914 of OY856187.1, read as the reverse complement.
CAGGAATTAGCTACTGTAGATTGTTTCTTTGTGAGTTGATTTATGTATGATGTGGGTTCACTCACTTAATAACAACTACAATAAATTTATTTTTTTATTCAAACACTTTATTATACAGATGGTATTACATTTAAGTTAAATATACTAGGTGTTGTTCGCACCACGCGTCTACATGTTCTGTCTCTTTATTCTTTCTCATGTTGTCACCCTACTTCTATTTAATTGAATAGGGCGCGTTCTTTAATTCATTACATTTACCCCTTTTCTTTTAAATTTAACATTTACAAAATTTCAAATTTCAAATTAACAAAATCAATTGTATCTCAAATGATATAGCTTTCAAACTAAAATTTAAATCTTATTCCTTCATTACAGTACGGTTATTTCTTATTGACATTAATTTAATCAATATTTAATTAATTTCCTTATTTATCATTCAATACTTAAAATTTCTATAAACTAATAAGAACTATTCCAGTTCATTTCCAATGTAAAAAAAAACAATTGTTCTTTATGCAAATAAATCTCATAATGTTATATAATGTATGTTATATAATCTTGCAAAAAGTTAGGTTTTTTCCTAATTCTACTTGAACGCCTATCTGTTCTTTCTGTCCTGTCATTGTTACTATTATCTTTCGTTGGGCTAGTTGTTTGAACATCTACAGTTTCCTGACTGTTATCTAACTCTTCTATATTGTCTAATCTAGTGTTGTTCTCAGAATCCAATGAAGAACTTCGTTCGTTGAATCGTTTCACTTGATCCGATCTTTTGATGAACTGTTTTCCCTCATTGTTTTCTATTCTTACCATTTTACCCTTTCTTTCAACAACTTTATATCTGTCTTTCTCGTAATTTGTCGAAAGTTTGTTTTCTAGTCGCTCTGCTTGTCTGAGTACTACGTCACCCTCTTTCACTTCTGATCTAATGGCTTTTCTCTTTTGGTCAATGTAGAATTTTCTCTTCAATTTATCTTCCAAATTATGATCTCTTATGTCTTCATCGTATATTTCAATTTCTTTTCTTAAAGCCGGTATTTTATCTCTAAGTTCTCTTTTAAACATTGCTTGGGCTGGACTGATGCCTGTTGAAGGATGCGTTGAGTTGGCATATAAAGATAGCCAGTCATTCAATGTTTCTTTCCAATCTTATTTTTCCAATTGTGCAATTTTGAGTCGTTTCACTAGCGAACGATTTTGTCTTTCCACAATTCCATTTAATGATGGTGAATACGGTATGGTATGCTTTAGCATTATATTATTAATTTTACAGTAGTCGCTAAACTCGGTACTTCGAAATTGCGGTCCATTATCCGTGATTAAAATCTCTGGAAGACCAAATCTTGTGAACAATGTTTTTAATACTGCAATTGTTTTAGCGCTTGTTATTGTCTTCATCGGCTCAACAACTACGTATTTGCTCTCCCGATGGTAATGGTCCTAGAAAATCAGCTCTTAGCTGACTCCAGCTTTGTTGTGGTAATTCAGTTATGTATAGTGGTTCAGGATTATTCTGTTTACCTATACTATCTGACAACTTTCACAAGTTTTTACAAATTGAATTGCGTCTTTATCTATATTGTACCACCAAACTTTTTTTCGTAGTCTCCTCTTCATCATACCTTTACCAGGATGACCTTCGTGTGCCAGTGTGAGTATTTGGTTTTGTAATGTCTTCGGAATTACGATTCGGTCTTGACGTATTATAATACCGTTACTTTCGCTGAACTCATCCGCAAATCTTTTGTAATGAGCGATATTTTCGTTCCATTTATTATGTTTTAAAGCTTCCTTTAATGATAATAACACCGAATCTAACAAAGTTTTGTCTCTAATGTCCTCGATTGTTAAATCTTTTGGTTTGGCCATTTGCATAATTGAATTTATATACATTTCTCCTTTTTCATCGAACGTCTTATCCGCATTTGTGCAGAGTCTCGATAGCGGATCTGCAATATTAGTTTTACCGGGCTGGTAGATGACTTTGAAATCAAAAGATTGTAGTCTCAATACCCATCTTTCTATTCGTGCACATGGCTTAGATGTCGGTTTGAATAATGTTTCTATAGCTTTGTGATCCGTTATGAGATCAAACCTTTTCCCTGTTACGTACATCTTAAATTTTTCAACGGCCCATACTATTGCTAACGCTTCTTTTTCACCTTGATAATACTTTCTTTCAGTTTCTGTTAAACCTTTTGAAGTATAAGCGATGACTCGATGCTGATTATCCTTTTGTTGAATTAAGACCGCACCTAATCCTACTGGACTTGCGTCTGCGATGATAGTTGTCTTGTCCTTGGGATCATAAAATCCTAATGTTGATTCCTTTATTATCAATTCCTTTAATTTGTTAAAGTTTTCTTGTTGTTCTTTGTTCCAGATGAAATTACAGTTTTTCCGTGTTATTTTCTTTAGCGGCTCTGATAGTGTGGCTAGGTTAGGAATGAATTTACCTACGTAGTTAAGAAGTCCCAAAAAACTTCGAACCTCCTCTTTGCTTTCTGGAGCTCTGAACGATTTGATCGATTTTATTCTGTCTTCCGTTGGCTTTATGCCATTCTTTGATATAAGATGACCCATAAATTCTATTTCCGATTTTCCGTATTGGCATTTCTTCTCATTTAAGATTATACCATTCTCATTTAAGATATTTGAAACTTTCTTGAGTCTTTCGTTGTGTTCTGTTATATTTTCACCAGATATCAAAATGTCGTCAATGTAAATCCATACTCCCTCTATACCGATGAATAGGTTTTCCATAATTCTTTGAAACATTTCGCTCGCACAATTTAATCCAAACATGAGTCGTTTAAATCTGTAAACACCCTCATGTGTTACAAAAATAGTTATTTCGCGAGATGATGGTGTGATTTCCACTTGATGGAAAGCATTCTTTACATCCAGTTTAGAGAATATGACACTTTTAGACAAGTTTGGCATGATGTCTTCAAAAGTTGGAAGTGGATGCATCTCTCTTTTGATTGCCTGATTAGTTCTGCACATATCAATGCATAATTGTACATCCTTTCCTTGATCTTTTGGAGTAACAACCAGTGGTGATAACCATCTTGAAGATCCATCAGCTTTTTCAATGATGTCATTTTCTAATAGTTCCGCTAACCTTTCTGAAACTTTTTCTTTAACGGTATGGGAATTCTTCGATATGGTTGACGTACTGGAGTTACCGTCTTGTCAATTTGGATATCTATTTGTATTCCTGTTAACGTTCCAATTTTATTTGATGAATTTACCGAATTTCTAACAGAATTAACGTCGAATGTTACTATTTTGAGGTTGATTGCGGTTTCGCAACTCATTAAAGAAGATCCTTGTCCTTCTACTATGTACAAATCAATTTCCTCAATCCTTTCTTTGTATTCAATAGTCGTACGCACTGCGTTGATAACTCTGATTTGACTGTTATATCCCTTAAGTTTGCGATCAAAATTGTCTAAGCAATATAAAGTTTTGATTCCCATTTCTTTGGCTCTGTTCCATATGTGTTCACTTATTAGATTCACTCGAGCGCCAGTGTCTATCATCAATTTTATTTTTACTCCACCTATTTTACAAATTACCTCGATCTCTTTTCTATTTTCCCTTGTCTTTGTTACAGAGAGAATATCCTCACCACTACTTAAATCGTGAGTGTTACCACTTTCGTTTTCTCTGCCAACAAATCGAACTTTCCTCTTCGTTAGGTCTGTCCGACACATGTTTTCAAAATGTCCATAGGTTTTGCATTTATCGCACTGTTTGTTTCTAGCAGGACATCTCTTGTCTCTAGCAAAATGACCCGTTCGGCCACAACGATAACAACGTTGTTCCGTGTTGGATTCCCTATTTTTTGATTCTTCACGGCTTTTGCTTCTTGAGAAAGAACGCTTTCGAACTCCAAAATTTCCTTTTTTTGTTTTACGAGAACGCGATGAATCTTCGCTTCTCTTTCTAAAATTTATTTTATTGACTTCTTGTGAAGTTTCTGGTTCTGTTAGTTCAACTGCTTGTATCATTGTCACTAGCTCGTCGAGCTTGATGCTACCTTTTTCTATAACCTTTTTCTCGATTTCAAGATGTCGTGTTCCAATGATTATTTGTTCTCTAATATGTTCGTTGACATCTTTGAATTCACATTTTGCACCTTGACCTTTTAGTTTTAACAAAAATTGATTAATTGACTCGCCTTTTGCTTGTTTTAAATTTCTAAATATTTTCCTTTCTAACGCAGCGCTTGATTTTGGCAAGAAGTGGTTGTCTAAGATTTCAATGACCTTTTCGTATGTGTTCGTTTTGTCTTCGGTTTCGTCTACTAAATTATAATAAATGTCTTGGAGGGTTATACTACCATGATGTAATAATAAAAGTTTCTTTTTGTTACTGTCCTTTTCTTCTTTGACTTGAAACATGACTTCCAAGGCTCTTTTCCATTGCTTCCAATTAGAAGCTATTTTACCGGATAGGTCTAGTCTGGGCATACTATCTAAACTCATTTTGAAAAATTATCTTTTAGAACTCTTTAAATATATTTAACACACTTCGCCTAATGATTTAAAATATTATGTAAATATTTAAATAAATGAAATAAGATAGTTCGCTGCTGAAAAAGATTGAATCAATTGTTTTCTTTTAAAATTATCCACTCAAAATGAATTGTGTTTGATTAAACTAAATTCAAATAATTATCTTAAAATTATTTAATAATATCATCAATTATTTAGTATTATGTAGTAATATTAACAATTTGTTTTGATTTATTAATTTTAATATAGCCTTAATTTAATTTCATTCTCATAAGAGTAATTTTATTAATTTGATCTATCAGATTTTGTTTTGATTTATTAAATTCAATATGCCATTAATTTAATTTTATTCTACTAAGAATAATTTTATTAATTTATTAGATTTGTGAATTCACCTTATGAATGTATCAAATATGTGAACTAACTTTACGAATTGAAACCTTTTTTGTATTTTTAACGTTTTACAAAATTTAATTTTGAATGCTAACAAAATTTATCAAAAATTTTACAATATTTACGAATATTTAATTAATTTAATTTTAAGTGTAAACAATTTGTACAAAACAATTTATGACAATGCTCCTTCCATATTTGCATCGCTTCGATTGTACGTTGCCATCTTTTTTTCTTATTAAATATTCGAACGCCTTTGTACCATTTCGAGAAACATGCCGCGTGTTGTAATTTTCACAATTTCTTTTCACCAATTTTTTTTTTTTTATAAAATTATTATGCGAATTTACCTTGTTTTTGAACTGCTATTAAAGAAAATCCCGAATTTAATCCTTGCTTCCGAATTTAATCCTATTGAAGCTGATCTGTCACTATATAGATGAAAATTTGATTTCCTTTACTTCTTGTCACCAAATTTAATTTATTTAGTTTTCCTGCCCGATTTAGAGCTGGATTTCATATTAGATGCAGGCTACCAGTTTTGTTGAATTTATTTTTTGGATTTCATCAACTTTTGTGCTACGTGTAAATATCCCAATTTTTCGTCGCCAATGTAGATAGTTTCTTTGTGAGTTGATTTATGTATGATGTGGGTTCACTCACTTAATAACAACTACATTAAATTTATCTTTTTATTCAAACACTTTATTATACAGATGGTATTACATTTAAGTTAAATATACTAGGTGTTGTTCGCACCACGCGTCTACATGTTCTGTCTCTTTATTCTTTCTCATGTTGTCACCCTACTTCTATTTAATTGAATAGGGTGCGTTCTTTAATTCATTACAGCTTCGAAATAAAAAACTTTATTCAACAATGTGAAACTTGTATGAAGTACTCAAATAATAATAACAAACAGTCTTTGATTCCACATAAAATTCCAGATCTCCCTTTTTCTAGAGTAGCAGTAGATTTATTTAGTTACAAAAATAAGACTTTTTTAATTCTCGTAGATTACTACTCAAAATACATTGAAATTGCATTATTAAGCTCAGGACCAAATGCTTCTTTAGTAATAATTCAGTTAAAATCCATTTTCGCTCGTCATGGGATTCCTCAAGAACTAGTCTCTGACAATGGGCCACCATATAATTCAGAAGAGTTTGCTTCTTTTATGGAATCATGGAATATAAAGCATACAACTGCAAGTCCATATCATCCAAAAAGTAATGGGTTAATTGAGAACTCAGTAAAAACTGTTAAAAAGATTTTTTATAAATGTGACGAAGAAAATACGGATCCTTATTTAAGTTTGCTTCATTTACGAACAATTCCTAAAGAAAATTTCTACTCTCCATCTGAACTTTACATGTCAGGAATGCTTCGTAGCAAACTCCCAACACTCTCAAAAAAATTAAAACCAAAAAATATTGATCCTAAAAAATTTGAAATACAAGTAGGGAAATCTCAAGAGTTAATGAAAAAACAACATGATAAAAATTGTAAGAATACTTTGTCTGACTTGGATGTTGGACAGCTTGTTTACTTTAAAAAGACCCCTAATTCATTTAGGGTCAAAGGAAAGATAATTGAGATAATTAAAGATTGCCCAAGATCATATAAGTTGTTATCGGAAGATAACGTTATATATCGTCGAAATAGATTTTTAATTAAAACCCGACATTCTAAGATCAATAATGAGGATAGTCAGATTCAACTTGATAAGGATAATTTAAAAACTAAGAATGAGATAAACGACAATAGTAAAACATTTAATACAAATGGTAGTAGACAGTTTAATTTGAGAAGTACACTAAAAAGAAATATTAAAAAGCCTAGTAAGTTAAATTTGTAAAATGGAAATTATTTAAAATAATGTAGTTTATAAAATAATAAGAGAGTATATTTGAAATGAAAAAAAAAATTAAATAATTAAATACATAATAATTTTTATTAAGAAAAGGGGCGTGTTACATAATGTAAAACGAACACATCGGAAGTAGCTATAATTTTGTATTTACCGAACGCATCAGTTAGCTCAATAATAATTATATCTACTTCCGCCCTGTTGCTTTCATGTCTTCTTATATACAAGACGTGTATAATTATAAAATCTATAAAAATCAAACTTGTTCAGTGATAATTGTTCTAAGTAATTGGTATTATTTACAAATAAAGTTGTCTAAAATAAACTATAATAATTATAGTGAGAATAACATTTGTCTTTTATTTATAATAAATATAAATACAACAGAGAGCACATCTTCCAAGACACCCATGTCTTTGTTTTAAGTGGCCAGGGTCCAATCATCAGCGCACCCGAATTTCTTTGACGTTGTGTCAGTCACCCTCTCTATTATCACCGACTAAAGCTATCGCTTTGTTAACATTTAAATTTATTATATTTCAACCATTTTTAAGACTGCAAAGATATTGATTTAATTTATTTTGAAGTTTAACCATATTATGACCAGAAATTGATTATGTATTTATTAGTTATCTACTATCACAATAGTGATACCAACACTAATTTCAATGTAATTCCAAATTTGAATTGAAATTCGTCAATAAAGTTATTTGTTTGTATAAAGCAATAAACAAGTAAATTCATGCTCTTCTCTACTTTGTATAATTATTTTATTTTTGTTTATATGAATTCTAAAATAATAACTGTTATGAGATAAACCGCATACCAATTGTTTCTTCTTAACTGAATTTTATTGTCTCGAAAATTTCAATATTTTGTACACTTTTGCTCGAGAATAACATCGTTCATAAGACAACTCAATATTAATTAATATACTAGAAGGTGGAGATTTTTTTATTTTGGACTTTTTATTCAAATTTTATTAATATAAAAATAAATTTGTTCAGGCTTCAGATATGTGAATACATTCTTTATTAATATTATACTACCGTTTGTGTTTCAAATATAATTTCGATTTGTATTTACATGTATAGATAGAATTTAAATAAAGAATTAACCCTTGAGCATCAATCACGAGTCTGACTCGTGGCATTTTATTTTTGCTTTGTGAAACAATGACGAGTCTGACTCGTAGTAATTTATTTTTACTTTGTGAAACAATCACGAGTTAAACTCGTGATAACAATACAAATTAAATTCTTGGAATCACTTGACTTCATTTCAAAATTGTGCTCGAACGGGTGAATCGATTTTAATGTATTTTTTTTTTGTTTAAAAGGTGCTTATAACTTCGTGAGGCCTTATCATAAATTTGGGTAGAAATTTGCGAATATTTTAATATAAACAAAAAATACTCAAAAAAAAACAGCTCAAACTAAAATTTTGACGAGCTCTTATCTTATGCAGCCCATCGACTTTGAAACATGTTTCAAAACTTGGTTTGTGTTTATAGAATGTTTTATAGTGTATGGTGAAGTTTGCAAACCAATTTGACGGTTTGCGAATTGGTTTTAGTAAAATCAAAACGCTTTGATTTTAAGTAGGCGGAGCTAATGGTTTGTAAACATGTTTCACTGTGTATGGAAGAGTTTCATAGAAATTGACATTTAATTTGGAGGATTTGAAGTTTGCATATACGGTTTCACCACAAGTCAATTCAATTCAATTATTGTTTTATTGAGGCATTAATAAACAATCAAAAATTTTTTTTTACAGAGTTGTTATTTTATGTTTACCATACATTATTCAACGTGTTTGTTAACTTGGTTGATAAACCCACTATTTAGTTAAATATTTTGACATTTGATGATTGTTTTTGTTTTGATAGCAACTAAAATTAAACTTGTTTATTTGATTGTTTAAATTAAAAACAAAGATAACGTAATTGCGTTAATGGTGATAACCGAATTGTAATGGTGATTACCGAATTACCGATGAACAAATGAACGAATGTGGCTGTCTTGCAGTATGGATTTGATGTTCGAAATTGAGTGGAGTTGAGAATCTAGGAAGTTTTTCAGAAGATGGAGTTTCCGATGTAGATGATGAACCAATGATCTGGATTGGTAATTATTTTACTGCATTCGAATCATCATATGAGTACGGTTGGAATATTGCAGAGGGGTTGGTGTTTGTTGAATACTGTAGAGGAGTTGATGATGTATATGCCTGTATAGTTTCTGACCTAGCTGATGAACCACTAAATGTGGTTTCTGGTGTGGATATAGAGTCCAAATAATCCACATCCCTAGTATTGGGATGTAGTGTATTTTATATTTATTTTATCTGTTGACCTTTTTTAATTTTTTTTGGGCCTAACAGAAAAATCATTTTTATGAAACCCTTGAAGCCGAAAAAAGCCATAATTTTGTTTCAAAAAACTCCATTACTTTTTTTTTGGTGGCAGACCTGGAAATTTCAAACATATACCGATAACTGCAAAAATTGATAACGAAGTTTTGAGTTAGTTTTTTAATTTTAAATTTCTTCAACCATTAAAATATCGACATCAGACTTACTCCCTATCTAAGTGTGTTCTAGAGACAAAAATAAATTTAAATTTAAAAGGCAAAACTGATAAAATAAAAAATGACGATACCAAACAATAAAGAATGGCGGAGTTTACTCGAAAAATTTAAAGAAAAATCAGTGTTATGGCAAAGCAGCAGTGAACACTATAAAAATAAATTCATTAAATTGAAAGCCTGGAAGGAATTATTGGTAGAATACCAAAAAATAGAATCAGATGCAACTGTAGAACAATTAAAGAAGAAAATAAATAATATTAGAATTTGTTACCGAAGAGAAAGAAAAAAGGTTACTGCGAGTGAAAAATCGGGAGCAGGGTTTGATGATATATACATACCATCATTATGGTATTTTGATATTTTAAATTTTTTAAAAGATCAAGAAATACCAGTATCCGGAACATCTTCTATGGATTCTGATACAGAGATTTCTATTTTGGTAATTGAAAAAATTCCCAAAGTAATTATTTAAATATTAATGTCTTCATATATTTGTTTAGTCTGAATCTGCTGCAGAGCCAGAGCCAATACAAAATAAAACACGTCCCAATAATAGAGATCAATTTTTACGCAGAGCTGTGGATTATTTGGACTCTGTCCAAACTTCAAGTAGAAATTTTGAAAGGGACGAAGCTACCATATTTTCAGAAGGATGGGCATGTAGTTTCAGAAAATTAAATGTGGAACAGCAAATGTTTGCAAAAAAAATAATTGATGAAACATTATTACTAGGCCAATTAAATAAGCTGTCTTTCTTAAGCTCTATATCCATACCAGAAACCACATTTAGTGGTTCATCAGCGAGGCCAGAAACCCCATACAAGCATATACTTTCATCAACTCCTCTACAGTATTCAACAAACACCAACTCCTCTGCAATATTCCAACCGTACTCATATGATGATTCGAATGCAGTAAAAGAATTACCAATCCAAATCATTTGTTCATCAACTACATCGGAAACTCCATCTTCTGAAACACTTCCTAGATTCTCAACTCCACTCGATTTCGAACATCAAATCCATACTGGAAGACAGCCACGTTCGTTTGTTTTATCTGAGGATTCGATGATACTGTCGTCAGGAGAAATTACAAATAGAGCATATCGAAGCCTACACGATCTTCTAAATGACGACCAATTTTCTTAAACTTATGTTTTTTAAATAATAAATTATTTGAATCTTTTATTTATTTAACTAAAATAATTTCATGAAATACAAATTGAATATGTATATAAATATTTTTTTATGTATTTAATAATTTTAAAACTTCCATAAATTTATTTCGAATGCACTTTGCTTCTCTGCTTGAATTTCTTGACATATTGCAATTAAGGCCTGAAAGTGTTTCTTCATAGAACGTTGAATTTGATGCTGTATTATTGTCAATGTAAGAAGTTCCCGCTTTCTTTTTTAAATAATTATGAAGATAACAACACGACAATACCACAGTGGTAACTTTTTCTGGACTTAAATTGATTGTTGTATGAAGTAGTCGAAATCGCGATGATAAATTGCCAAAAGTGTTTTCAACTCTTACTCTGGCTGAGCTTAATCTCCTATTGAAATTTAACTCATCATATGTGAGGTTATCATGGGCATATGGCTTCATCAATTCTGGCCTTAGTGAGAATGCATCGTCGGCTACAAAAACAAATGGTAGAATATGCGCATCAAGAAACGGAGCGGAGGGACTTGGCAAACCAAGTTCTCCATTATTTAGTTTTTCGAAAAATTTTGTGTTTGAGAAAACTCCACCGTCAGAAATTCTTCCATTGGTTCCAACGTCGACCATCAGGAACTCACAATCGGCGTTAACTACTGCCATCAGGACTACACTAAATGTCTTTTTATAATTAAAATAAAAAGATCCTGATTTTGACGGCTTTTTAATGTGTATATGTTTGCCATCTATGGCTCCTAGGCAGTTCGGGTACCCAGTTTTTTCAAAAAACTTTCTTGCCTCTACTTTCCATTGTTCTGCAGTTTTTGGTAGCTAAAATAAATGCAAAAATATTGATAACGATAACTAGTCATTTATTTTGTTTCAATACTAACTATTATATATTCTTTTAGCACTAAATTAATTGCCTGACATGTTTCAATAACAATTCTTCCGATAGTTTGTGGTGAAACTGTATATGAAAACTTCATATCTTCGAATGAATTTCCAGTTGCTAAGAATCGCAACGTAATGGAAAGTCGAGTTTCTACCGAAATCGCATCTCGCATGAGGGTGTCTTGTTTTTTTATATAAGGCGAAACCTTTTCCAAAAGGTCATTAAAACAATGTTCATCCATTCGCATAAAATTTTTATAATCAAATGGTTCTGAATCTTTAATTTTTTTTAGCAATTTTGCATTTGAATATTGTTGTTTATCCATAAACCACTCTTTCTGCCACTTTCTTTTTTTTTCCCCATTTTTGTTTTTTTTATCAGACAATTCGGTAATCAATATTAACGCAATTACGTTATCCTTATCCATATTTTTAATAAACAATCACATAAACAACTTTAATTTTCTATCAAAGCGCAAACATATCTGTCAAATGTCAAAAAATTTTATTACATTGTAGGTTTATCAACCAAGTTTGCAAACACGTTTCATAATGTATGGTAAACATGCAAACAAGTTTGCAAACCAAGTTTTGAAACATGTTTCACAGTGGATGGGCCCCTTTATACCTAACCATGAGAAAATCAAATTTTGTAAAACATTTTTTGACCATTGTATCATTATTTTAGCGATTCTGTGGCTCAAACTACTTAAATATTCTTTACATTTAAAATTGTAACATGTTTTAAAACTAAAAAGCTGAAAAGAGAACGGAAAACAGACAATATAATATAAAATATATTTTCTTAAATATTAAAAATCTTATTTTATCTAAAATTTGGAAGTTATACATGTGACGCGCCTATCAGGTTGTAGAAAATACATTTTGCTAAGACTAAAACCTCTTAAAGAGGTTTCTTTTAGCTAAGACTAAAACCTCTTAAATGCAATTCTGTATGTAGTCACAACTGTGAGATGTCAAAAAATAACCTCTTAACTTAAGGCCTCTTAACAGCAAACATGGTCATTGGTCATCTTATGCATCACAATTTAACGTTTCATATTTTAGGTAGATTTCATATAAAAATCTATTAGGTAGATTTCATATAAAAATCTACCTATTGCAATGGGCTTCATCTCGGAATTTCAGAAAAATTTTGATGCCAAACGACTATATGTGATAAGCGGAGATGAAAAAACAAAAAAAAAAAATTATATATATATATATATGTATATATATATATATATATATATATATATATATATATATATATATATATATATATATATATATAACGATATGAGGTATAACGGAATTTAGCGGCTCTCTCACGGTCGCATTTTTCGACCTACACCAAAATAATTTTCTGTGTATGTTTCGGCAAATAATGTCTTGGACAAGTTCGTGAACTGGCCATATCCGGGTACCGGTTAAGCGGCTAGAGCCTAAAAAGTCGAATAATCTAGGGCGCTATAACTTCCGTTTGAATAATAATATTTTAATAAAATTTAAAAATATTGAATATTTGAATCTTTTTTTATCATTTTTATCCAGATGACTACTTTGGCGTTTCAGGTTCCTCAAAAATCAGCTGTTTTAAAAATTTACTAAACTTTGCTGCCCTTGATCTAGCTGAAATGGCCAAGCTCATATTTGAAAACTTTTTTTCACGTACTTAAAATATAAATCCTTCCAAAATTTTCAAAAATAATAGTTTAAGTCTTACGGTTGAGACCCTACGGCTGTTGAAATGAAAACAAACGCAAAAGGCAATGCTTTCATCATGTTTCAGTTTATGTTATTTAAATTCATCTTAGCTTTTAAACATACTTTTCAACTATAGCCTCAAAAAATTTCAGCTTTCTAACCCAAAAGGTTCCATTTTTATAAGCATTATAATGCAACCCTTACAAGAAAAATATCAACCCATTTAATACCATAGAAAAATTATCAAAATCTCTTTTGTTTTTATTTTTTTTACTAAGTAACCGTTTGAAAAAAGATTAAATAAGAACAAAAAAACACAACAACAAAAGATGATTTTGAAATAAAATTGTTTGATAATGTTATAAATTATGTGTGATGGTATAATTGTAGTTGTGACGTACTTCATTTGATCTTTGGTGGATTTAATATGTTATTAAAAGTAGTTTAAACCAACTTAAATAAAACTGTTCCGAAATTGTATTGATGGAGTTAGTTCGGATAATGTATTTAATTTGGTTCGATAATTTTTTTGAATTATTCTGTTTCTACTTATATTTTTTATTTAAACTAATCTGACTTATCTAATTTTATTTGGACACAAAACCGTCTGACCCCGAAATCTACCTATTTCTAGCGGATATACCTGCCGCTGGGATTTTTTTTTATTTGAATTCTTGTATCAAAAACTATATTAATGAACGATAAAATGTTAATTATAAATTATTTATGTAATTGATATAAAATTTACAATAATTATCTCTATTTTATTTTAGTTTGTATCAAAATGATAAAACAATATATATATTGGTAATTATTTTAAATAAAATGGCGATTGAAGATTTCATATTTGTAATATCCAAGTTTGACGTCTCATGCTGTTTTATTTGTGCAAACCATAAATTTCGATAGAAATTTACGAGTTTTTTAATATAACAAAAAAAAATTGCTCAAAAACATGCTTTTGAAAAAAAATAGTGTTTGTTAAAATATTATAAAATTGTGTAATTGTTTTTAATAATTCATTTGATTGGCAAACAACCGCTGTCAAAGTTTTTATTGTAAAATTTTCGGAACTTCAATAAATGCCATGTAGCAAACATTTGTTTTTAGAAAATTTTTGGTAGGTGGCAGGTGCAGATAGATTGTTAGCAAACGTTGGTGAACATTAGTAAAGTGTTGCTTAAAAATAATTTAATGAGTAAAATTGAAAAATTTTCGAAAAAATTTCAATGAAGAGTGGTATTTAATGAGATGATGTTTTTTAAATTTTAATTTTGTTTAAAATATAATTATTAGTTTCTAAATAAAATTTTTTCTACAAATTATTCAATAACACAAAATTATGTAAAAATGCAATTCACAAATAATAAAAATGTCCGTTTTCATTCACAAATGGTTGCATGTTTATGTTTATTTGTCAAAAATAAATTACAAATTTATAACAGTTATGCGCCTACTAAGATAAAATTATATTTCATTTTGTTAGAAGAAAAAATGAAAACAAAGAATTTTCATAACGACAAAGCAAAATTATCGACGACAAGAAGAATTGCCGTCAGTTAAAGCAAAGCCTACTGTTTAAATATCATAGCTTGTATGAATGAAAAATAAAATTTCTGACAGCAAAAAAAAATTATCGGTTGTAATACCACGAGTCATTGAAATTTTTTCGAAAATTTTTTGATTTTACGAATTAAATTATTTAGCAACACTGCGAATCAAAGCGCACAATAAACCACGAGTCCGAAGGACGAGTGGTTTAAGTAGTGGTTTGATTGAGCAGTGTTGCTTAAAAATAATTTAATGAGTAAAATTGAGAAATTTTAGACAAAAATTTCAATGAAAAGTGGTATTTAATGAGATAATTTTTTTTAATTACAATTTTGTTTAGAGATAATTATTAGTTTCTAAATAAAATTTTTCTACAAATTATTCAATAATACAAAATTATATAAAAATGCAAATAATAAAAATGTCCGTTTTCATTCATAAATATATGCATGTTTGTTTATTTGTGAAAAATAAATTACAAATTTATGCGCCTACTAAGATGAAATTATATTTCATTTTGTTAGAAGAA
>OY856187.1:269399695-269497195 GCA_963693315.1 Diogma glabrata | reverse complement strand
GATATGAATTATGATATGGATATGGATTGGACATGGTATGGATATGACATGGATTGAATATGGATTTGATATGGATTGGATATGTATTAAATATGGATTGGATATTGATTTGATATGGGTTGAATATGGGGTGTGATTGATTTGATATGGGGTGTGTTAATAGACAAGCTCCTCGTGCTACACCCTGGGTTACGCGAATAGTCTATTTCAACCTGGTAGCCAAATATTTCATTTCGAACTCTTGGCTGTGATACAAAAAAAATAAACATGAACCAAAATCAAAATCACAACAACAACGGTACTTTTCAGTACCATAAGACAAAAAAAATTGGACCCTCAGTCCGTATTTTGCAATTGAACATTGAAGGCATAAGCAAGTCAAAAACTGCACATTTACAAAGAGTATTAAAAGATTTTTACATCGATGTGGTAATTCTGCAAGAAACGCATGCAGCAGATGAAGCGCAACTTACCTCTAGAGGAAACGTTGTTGGTTACAAATTAATTAGTGCTATTTACCATCAAGCATATGAATTTGCCACGTATGTTAAGTCAGAAATCATGAACTGCACCCATGTACTTACACAGACGGACAACGATATACATCTTATTGTTGTTGATATATCAGACATGAAGATTGTAAACGTATACAAGCCTACAAATACAGGATGGCCAGCTGCTACTCTACCATTATTTCATCACCCAGCAATATATACTGGTGACTTCAAAAGCCATCACACCCAGTGGTCCTACTCAAACAACAATCCCAATGGCATACAACTGACGGACTGGGCGGATGGTAACAACATGTTCCTGGTGTATGATGCAAAAGACTTGAAAACCTTTAGATCTGCTAGATGGCGACGTGATTACAATCCGACCTCTGTTTTTCCACAAAAAACTAACAACGAAACCCTATTCCAATATCTAGGGCTGTCTTACAAGGTTTTCCACGCTCTCAACATCGTCCAGTAATTCTTGAGGTAGGAATCCAAATTCCACTCGTTAACTCTACTCCTCAACCTAGATGGAATTTTAACAAAGCTGACTGGGTGATACGCTGGATCCAACCCATTCCTAAAAACTACGATAGGTTCGTTGGAGCCATCATCTCAACTGCTAAGAAATGCATCCCAAGAGGCTTCCGTGAAGAATACATTCCTGGCTGGAGTAGAGAGAGCGATAAATTATATGAGGAGTACCTTAGTAGTGGTGAGGCAGACGTGGTTGATGACTTAATTTACTCACTGGACGCGAGAGCGAGAAAGCAAAAGTGGACTAGCGCTGTTGAAAACTTAGATATTTCCCATTCAAGCAGGGAAGCTTGGAGTCTCCTTCGGAAGCTGGGTGGCTCAAACTCAATTGCTCGTACTAACGATGAAATAAATCCCGAGGACATTGCAAATCATATTGTAAACATATCTCGTTCTTCTATTAATCGCCTTCATAAAAGAACAATCAAACGTAAATTAAGAGAAATGAAGCGCAATTGCTCGTCTCCATCGAAGTATGCGAACTCTTTTAGTAGCGAAGAACTTGATTCAGCTCTGTCCCAAACAAAAAACGGAAAAGCAGCGGGCTACGATGGCTTATTTCCAGAATTTCTTAGAAATGCTGGAAAAAATGTAAAACAATGCCTAACTAAATTTTTCTCGAATATCCTAGAAAGCGGCAATCTTCCAAAACATTTTAAGACTTCAAAAGTGATAGCGATACTTAAGCCAGGTAAACCATTTAATGAACCAGGAAGCTACCGCCCAATTGCCCTTTTGAGCACCTGCTACAAATTGTTAGAACGGCTCATATACAACCGTATCGCTCCGATACTGAATGACCAGATCTAAGTGGAACAAGCTGGTTTCCGTCCCAATCTCAGTTGCACTGACCAACTGCTCGCTTTAACATCCTACATCGAAGCTAGGTATCAAAAACAATTAAAAACATGCGCAGTATTCATCGATCTCACTGCAGCATATGACACGGTCTGGCGAATTGGGATTATATATAAGCTGTTCAATGCAATACCTTGTAGCACCATCTCGCGTTTAATTAACAACATGCTGAGTAATCGTGTATTCAAAGTCCATCTAAATAATTCCTATAGTGGGTCCAAAATGCTTAACAATGGTTTACCACAGGGTTCCGTCCTGGCTCCATTACTTTTTAATTTGTACACCCATGACATTCCTGACACAACATCAAAGAAATTTGGTTACGCTGATGATTGGACCCTGGCCACTCAAAATAAAGATATGGGTGTCTTGGAAGATTAGCTCTCAACTGATCTGGCGATAATGAATGACTATTTTCGAACGTGGAGTTTATTTCCTAATCTAAGTAAAACCGAGAGTTTTTGTTTCCACTTAAACAACAAACTGGCAAAACACAAACTATCGGTGTCATTTAACGGCACTGTCATTATTTACAATCAACAGCCAAAGTATCTGGGCATTACTCTCGATAGAACTCTTTCTTTTAAACTCCACCTAGAGAATACGTCAAAAAAACTTAAAACGAGAAACAATATATTGCACAAACTGGCAGGCTCGACATGGGATGCTACTCCAGCTACCCTCCGCACAACTGCTCTAAGTCTGGTTTACTCAGTGGCTGAACATACTCAGTTTACTCAGTGGCACACATACTGAAAAAGACATGTTTCAAATAAATTTTTATTTATTGTAAAAAATTAAATAAATAAAAAGGTATTTTGTTTGATCTCCAAGTTGTTGTATATTAAATGAAATCAATAATTTAAATTAATAAATTATTGTTAAATTGAATCACCAAACAATCTTTTTACTAAGTATATTTATTTATGACGCGTTTCGAATATTAAATATTCATCATCGGTACAAAAAATATGACTGAGTCATATTTTTTGTACCGATGATGAATATTTAATATTCGAAACGCGTCATAAATAAATATACTTAGTAAAAAGATTGTTTGGTGATTCAATTTAACAATAATTTATTAATTTAAATTATTGATTTCATTTAATACTGAAAAAGTTGACTGCCAGCTGCATGCCACGGTTAAAATACACTAGAGTGTTATCCATTTTAGACATATACTTATAGTTTGAAAAATTTCACTTATAGTTTGATTATCGCATCTCTGCCGAAAGACTGATAATATGTTATGTTAAAATTTGTATAAGTTTTAAACTTTTTTCTCTGAACGCTTTTACTTTATTTTAATTATTTTGCATTGAATTTATTAAAATTTATGCATGATAATATTTTATTTTTTTTATGACCCTGCCATGGATGCCAATTCGGTCATTGCTGCAATACTGGTTATCATTATTGGTCTGTTACTGTGCCAGTTGTACACCCTTGTACACAGTTGAAAAAGTAAGTGCAATATTTAAAGCAAGTCTTGCAATAGGAGCTATGCGTTGCAGGTTATTATTGAATTGTAAAGTAAATGTTGCATTAAACCTAATTCCAATGCATTTCTATAAAATTTAAAACAACTCTTGCATCATTATTTATTTCTATAGAACAGCTAGAAGTTTTAATGCACCTTGCTACAATTTAATACATTAATGAAATTTCAAAATTCACTAGAGTATTATCCCTTTTAGAAATATATAGTCAAAATCGTTTCATGAATGTTTTAGTTATCGCTTCTCAGCTGAAAGTCTATAATAATAGTGATTAAGGTGGTATGTATGTTTTATTTTTTTCCGTTGTAATTTTTTTATTTTAATTTGATTAATTTAGGAGGTGCGTAATAATCAAAGTAACTCGAAATTATGAATCATAATTTATGATGTAATTTGCATTAAAATGTCATACTAAAAAAATGTTGCGTGTAATTTATTTAATGCAAATAACAGACAATTTTAAACAACAAGCTTTTTTATTTTACTCCAAGTACTTTGTTAAATATTGATGCAAAGAGCATTAGTTTAACTTTATATCGCGAGCTTTGTATTGTTTTGTAATGGAAACTTCCGTAGGACCTATATGTGTAGCAATTTGCATTACATATTCAATTTTTTTTCAACTGTGTATGGGCCATTGCTGTTTTTCTTTCGGGCAAATAAATGGCAGCCATTTAGTGTCCGAAGTTATCAACAAGAAAAATTATGTTATTGATCGAATCAGTACTATCCAGTACTATGAGTCATGATTGCCAGTACCCGGCCATTGTTGAATTACTGGTCGCCAGTAACTGACCATTACTGGACCAGTTGTATAATCTTGTATGGGCCATCGCATGACAGTTATTTATTGTTCGAAGTTATCATATAGTTACATGATGTTTATGGTCCAGTTATGGTTGCCAGAACTCAACCATTGCTGCATGGACCATTACTGGACCAGTTGTACAATCTTGTATAGGTATTGATAATGCAATTTGGCCAAATAAACAAGGCAAAGCAAAGCAAATAAGCGTATTCGTCATTCGGACTTGTGGAATTGGAGTTCCCATATTTGAATTTAGTTTATAGGCAAAGAGGTAAGAAACGAGGAAGTGATGCGCTGCACTGCATATACAAGTGTGGAAAGCGCCATATATTGAATAATATTTATGATAAACAACTTATTCAAAAATAAATATCAGAACATGATATATATCGGATATATATCGGATATATATCTGATATATATCGGATATTTTGATATTTATATAAATATCATGATATTTGCCAACCTTAATCCATATCGATATCCATATCCATATTCATATTCATATCCATATCTATATCCATATCCATATCCATATTCATATCCATATCCATATCCATATCCATATCCATATCCACATCCATATCCATATCCATATCCATATCCATATCCATATCCATATCCATATCCATATCCATATCCATATCCATATCCATATCCATATCCATATCCATATCCATATCCATATCCATATCCATACCCATATCCATATCCATATTCATATCCATATCCATATCCATATCCATATCCATATCCATATCCATATCCATATCCATATCCATATCCATATCCATATCCATATCCATATCCATATCCATATCCATATCCATATCCATATCCATATCCATATCCATATCCATATCCATATCCATATCCATATCCATATCCATATCCATATCCATATCCATATCCATATCCATATCCATATCCATATCCATATCCATATCCATATCCATATCCATATCCATATCCATATCCATATCCATATCCATATCCATATCCATATCCATATCCATATCCATATCCATATCCATATCCATATCCATATCCATATCCATATCCATATCCATATCCATATCCATATCCATATCCATATCCATATCCATATCCATATCCATACCTATATCCATATCCATATCAATATCCATATCCATATCCATATCCATACCTATATCCATATCCATATCCATACCCATATATATCCATATGACATATCAAGTTGAGATTATTGTCCACTCATCTTGAAAAATTAAGCCGTCAAAACCTATTGGGTTCGCATGACATCTTAGCCATAATGTTAAAAAACATTAGACTAAAGAGATTAAACTACCTCACTACTACACTCAACACATTTCGAAATACTTTTCAGAAACCTGGCAAACGAACAGAATCTTAAAACCTCTAAAAAGACAACACCCAAAAGACAACAAAATATGAAGTCTACCTAAAAACAATCTTTATTTGCAAGAAAAACAATTATTTTCGGTTTTCGAAATATAAACTAGCTGATTACAACAACTGTACAATTTTTCGGGAAAAAAGTTATATTGTAGATTTCTATTTTCACATTACGTGTGTTTCATTTACAACATTTTCCTTTACTTTTGTACTAAAATCTCTTTTTAAATTTAATGTTTAATATTTAATGTTTAAATATATAAATATATAATGTTTAAAGTTTAAAGTTTAAGGGTGTCTGGCAGGGGGTTTCCACGATAGTAAGTGTCTGGCAATGGGTGACGTGACTTCTAATACTATCCCGAAGAATATATAAAAAAATTAGCTTTTATACTTTCACGAAACTTTGGAGGCCCTTTTGTAACCTGCTCCCTGCCTAAGCTTTTATGATCCAAACTTCATATGTCGCTAATCGTTCCTACCTTAGTAGGGGGTATGCGCAGAGAAACTTTCAGCTTTTATAAAATAACGAAGGTTTGGCAGTCGCGGGCCGTTGGTCTATAACAATTTATTGTCAAACAAAATGTCGGAAACGTGTGGTAAGAAAGAATTTGAGTTGTAGTTGTAATGTACTAACTTGTCGA
Source organism: Diogma glabrata (assembly GCA_963693315.1). NCBI lineage: Eukaryota > Metazoa > Arthropoda > Insecta > Diptera > Cylindrotomidae > Diogma > Diogma glabrata. Next base: position 269,490,951 of record OY856187.1, on the reverse strand, counting down.
TGTATCAATTGTTATTATTTATATATATATCGATAAGTTAATTGTACTAGATTTACATATTTTTGTAATAGCATAAAATTGTTGATAGCAGAATTGATTATAATAAAGTTCTATTGAATTTGGATAGCCAACAAATAAAGTCGTTTTCTTACTATCCATCTCTAAACGTAACAATGGCGACGAGGATGCATGAACTGCACGAATAAGTAATATTCTTTTGAATTTTTCTTTTTCTAATAAAAATAATATATAAAAAATTAAAAAGTGCGTGGGTGAAAAAGTTAAATTATTACACAAAAGAAAAATAATAATAAATTTTATAATAATTTGGATGAAAGAGTGAATATTAGCAAATAATTAAATTCTTTCTAAAATAAAGTAATCAAGTTTTTGCTGACGTTTAAGTTTTAAATTGGAGGGAAATTGTTTTTTTATGTGGTAAATAAATTGAAAATTTAAAGTGTTTAGTATTAAAGGTAGTGTGGTTATCATTTTTAAATGATTAATTAAATAAATTAGCGATATTAAAGGTAGTATGGTTATCATTTTTAAATGATTAATTAAATAAATAAAAAAGAATTAGCTACAGTGTACCACTGTGCCACGATTTTTTTTCTACCTTTGTCTATATACGTAAGGTGAGTGTGGCGAAAAATAATATTATTGGTTTTTCTTTGCTACAAAAAATTAATTAAATTACAAATGATGATAGGGTCGATTGAACCTTTCACGCCGGGCGGTGATTTTAATAGATATTTGATGAGGATGGGTGAGTTCTTTAAATGCAATGATGTGGGAGATGAAAAGAAAGCGTCATTATTTATAACATTTGTTGGGCCAGAATCTTTTGAAATTTTATGTCGATTATTACACCCGGAAAGTCCCATAAAGAAAACGTATGCCGAATTGACGGAGTTATTGAAAAAACATTTTCAACCAGCGTATATTGAAATCGCCGAAAGTTTTAAGTTTTTAAAACGTAGCCAAATGATAAATGAAACGATCAGCGAATATATTGTGGAGCTTAAGTCACTAGCGGCAACGTGTAATTTCGCAGGATATTTGGAAAGAGCATTGCGTGATAAATTTGTGTTGGGATTAAACGACGATAAGATTCAAACAGCGTTATTATCTGAAAAAGATTTAACCTTCAAAAAAGCATGCGAGTTGGCTTTGAATATGGAGATGTCAGGTAATGAACAAACTACAATATCAAAACTTTTTGAAAGGGCCATTCATAATCAAATTTTAAACTTTCTGAATATACATTCTCTAATACATAAAAATCAATTTGGCTTCCTAAAGCGCAGTAGCACACTTTCAGCATCGTTACAGCTCGTTGAAACTATTTATAAACATATGGAACAAAAAAAAGCTACTTCGTGTCTCTTTATCGATTTGGTTAAAGCGTTCGATTGTGTAGATCATGAAATTTTAATTCAGAAACTGATTGATATTGGAATCCGTGGAAAAGCCCTCGCGTTAATTACCAATTATTTATCAGATCGTGCGCAGTTTGTACAAATAGGAAACACCAAGTCAGATATTTTGGGAATTAGGTGTGGGGTTCCCCAAGGGTCAATTTTGGGTCCTCTACTATTCCTAATTTATGTAAACGACATATTCAAACTAGATTTAAATGGTTTATTGCAACTGTTTGCCGATGACGCTGTCTTATCATATGGCTGTCCAAACAATATTGAACTTAAAAGAAATTTGGAAGACGATCTTCTAATTCTAAATGGCTGGCTAAATAAAAATAAACTACATCTTAATATATCAAAAACATTTTTTATCAACTTCTTTATAAGGAATCCAATCGACAATAGAAATAGTTTTGACAATATTATGCTCCATGATGATCCAATCTTTAGAAAAGAAAGTGGTTGTTATCTCGGGTTATTTCTTAGTTCAAAATTTAACTGGTCTCATCATGTGAACATGGTTAAGGCTAAGATATCTCCAATAATAGGATTATTAAAAAGAGTTGGTAAATATCTAATAACAAACGTGGCACTTAATGTATATTATAGCTTTATTCATTCTCACTTGGTCTATTTATTACCAATATGGGGTAGCTTAACGGAATCAAGATTACAGGAACTACAGATTTTACAAAACAAAGCATTGAAATCTGTGTATAAACTTCCCCGTCTAACGCCAACCATAAATTTATATAACAATAAAATCTTACCTATTTCCAAGTTGATTCATTATGAGTACATGCTAACAATTTACAAAATGCAAAACAATACAATTAAATTTAACAATCAATTGATAACAAATTCCTCAATCACAGGGCGAGCAGGTAGATTTGCAAATCACTTAAGACCACCAAGATATACTCTAAACATAACTCAAAACAGCATCTTCTATAAAGGTATCAATCTCACAAATGATTTACCCTCTGAGATTAAATGTTGCAATGTGGGTTCCTTCAAAAGCAAACTTAAACAAAAACTTTTTGAAAGCTATAAAGTGGATTACTATAATGTTCATCATTGAAAAAGTAAAAAAGAAAAAAAGAAATATTTTATCTAATTAAAAATAATTTTACTAATCATTATAATTTAATCAATGTAATTGTTTGTTGTTGTTGTCGACTTGATATTTATTAGGGACGTTTTTGTTTTTTCTCTTTTTTTTCTTTCTTAGAGTTCACAATTCTAGATTTATATTTAAATTTAACTTAATAGTTTGTAAGAATAATAATGAGTAGAATGTAATAGTATTTGAAACAAAATAATAATATATATTGATAATAATTGTTGTACTAGAATTAATAGTTTTCCTGTAATGTAAATTTAATTTTATTTTGGAAAATAAAAAAAAAAAAAAAAAAAAAAAAAAAAAAAAAAAAAAAAAAACAAATGAAAAAAAAAAAAAAAAAAAAAAAAATGAACAGCGGAAAATTAAAACGGAACCAACGGTTTACAATATGCAAACTTCAACTAGTAGGGGTCGGGCAAGTGTTCGAAATAACAGTAGGGAAAGGTCATCTAGTAGTCGGTCAATGACACCATATAGAAGTTTAAATAAAAGAAGAACGCATAACCGGTCACCTACACCATACAGAACCAAAAGTAATTCAAGCACAGGTAGTTCAACTGAAGAGAAGTCGATTTATAATTGCGAAAAATGCGCAGGTAGCCATCCAATTAACCAGTGTGTGGCCAGAAATTGGAAATGTTTTGAATGCGGTAAAATTGGTCATTCACGGCGAGCGTGCCGCAACCGAAGCAATTATCGCCGTTTTTATAACAACAATCGTAATTATAACAGGGAAGTATTGAACAATTGTGATGAGTTTAGAATAAATAACTTTATTGATAATCCTAATATTGAACCTCCATTCATAGTTACAATACTTATAGAAAAGAAGCCAGTTGATATGGAAATCGACAGTGGGGCTTGCTTCTCTATGATTGATGAAAAATTTTATAAAACTAATTTTAATAATTTAATTTTACATAAATTAGGTGTTAATAGTATTATTGTAATTACAGGAAGTAGAGTGGATGTTTTGGGGTATATCGAGGTTACAGTGGAGTGGATAAATCAGAAATATAATTTAAAATTAGCGGTGTTAAAAACGGAAACGGATTTTGTACCAATCATGGGACGAGATTGGCTATCAATTATTTTTCCAAAATGGAAGTCAATTTTTTTAAACCAAAATAAAGAAGCGGTTGTAAATCTATGCAAGCCAATGAAATTTGATGATTTAAGTACACCGAGGATGAATCAGGTAACATTGTCTGTAATTAAAGATTTGTATGCGTTAGTTCCGAAAGTTGTTGATGACAAAAATAAAGACCCTATAAAAAATTTTACGGCAGATATTCTAATAAAGGAGGACGTTCAGCCTATTTTCCATAAAGCCTACACGGTACCATTTGCTCTTAGAGAAAAGGTTGACAAAGAACTAGCTAGATTAGTGGAAGAACATATATTGATCCCGGTTAAATATAGTGAATGGGCTTCGCCAATGGTAGTAGTTCCAAAATCAGATGGTTCGATTAGAATTTGTGGTGATTATAAAGTAACCATTAATAAATATATTACCATGCAACACCCAAAAGACAACAAAATATGAAGTCTACCTAAAAACAATCTTTATTTGCAAGAAAAACAATTATTTTCGGTTTTCGAAATATAAACTAGCTGATTACAACAACTGTACAATTTTTCGGGAAAAAAGTTATATTGTAGATTTCTATTTTCACATTACGTGTGTTTCATTTACAACATTTTCCTTTACTTTTGTACTAAAATCTCTTTTTAAATTTAATGTTTAATATTTAATGTTTAAATATATAAATATATAATGTTTAAAGTTTAAAGTTTAAGGGTGTCTGGCAGGGGGTTTCCACGATAGTAAGTGTCTGGCAATGGGTGACGTGACTTCTAATACTATCCCGAAGAATATATAAAAAAATTAGCTTTTATACTTTCACGAAACTTTGGAGGCCCTTTTGTAACCTGCTCCCTGCCTAAGCTTTTATGATCCAAACTTCATATGTCGCTAATCGTTCCTACCTTAGTAGGGGGTATGCGCAGAGAAACTTTCAGCTTTTATAAAATAACGAAGGTTTGGCAGTCGCGGGCCGTTGGTCTATAACAATTTATTGTCAAACAAAATGTCGGAAACGTGTGGTAAGAAAGAATTTGAGTTGTAGTTGTAATGTACTAACTTGTCGATGTATCAATTGTTATTATTTATATATATATCGATAAGTTAATTGTACTAGATTTACATATTTTTGTAATAGCATAAAATTGTTGATAGCAGAATTGATTATAATAAAGTTCTATTGAATTTGGATAGCCAACAAATAAAGTCGTTTTCTTACTATCCATCTCTAAACGTAACAATGGCGACGAGGATGCATGAACTGCACGAATAAGTAATATTCTTTTGAATTTTTCTTTTTCTAATAAAAATAATATATAAAAAATTAAAAAGTGCGTGGGTGAAAAAGTTAAATTATTACACAAAAGAAAAATAATAATAAATTTTATAATAATTTGGATGAAAGAGTGAATATTAGCAAATAATTAAATTCTTTCTAAAATAAAGTAATCAAGTTTTTGCTGACGTTTAAGTTTTAAATTGGAGGGAAATTGTTTTTTTATGTGGTAAATAAATTGAAAATTTAAAGTGTTTAGTATTAAAGGTAGTGTGGTTATCATTTTTAAATGATTAATTAAATAAATTAGCGATATTAAAGGTAGTATGGTTATCATTTTTAAATGATTAATTAAATAAATAAAAAAGAATTAGCTACAGTGTACCACTGTGCCACGATTTTTTTTCTACCTTTGTCTATATACGTAAGGTGAGTGTGGCGAAAAATAATATTATTGGTTTTTCTTTGCTACAAAAAATTAATTAAATTACAAATGATGATAGGGTCGATTGAACCTTTCACGCCGGGCGGTGATTTTAATAGATATTTGATGAGGATGGGTGAGTTCTTTAAATGCAATGATGTGGGAGATGAGAAGAAAGCGTCATTATTTATAACATTTGTTGGGCCAGAATCTTTTGAAATTTTATGTCGATTATTACACCCGGAAAGTCCCATAAAGAAAACGTATGCCGAATTGACGGAGTTATTGAAAAAACATTTTCAACCAGCGTATATTGAAATCGCCGAAAGTTTTAAGTTTTTAAAACGTAGCCAAATGATAAATGAAACGATCAGCGAATATATTGTGGAGCTTAAGTCACTAGCGGCAACGTGTAATTTCGCAGGATATTTGGAAAGAGCATTGCGTGATAAATTTGTGTTGGGATTAAACGACGATAAGATTCAAACAGCGTTATTATCTGAAAAAGATTTAACCTTCAAAAAAGCATGCGAGTTGGCTTTGAATATGGAGATGTCAGGTAATGAACAGCGGAAAATTAAAACGGAACCAACGGTTTACAATATGCAAACTTCAACTAGTAGGGGTCGGGCAAGTGTTCGAAATAACAGTAGGGAAAGGTCATCTAGTAGTCGGTCAATGACACCATATAGAAGTTTAAATAAAAGAAGAACGCATAACCGGTCACCTACACCATACAGAACCAAAAGTAATTCAAGCACAGGTAGTTCAACTGAAGAGAAGTCGATTTATAATTGCGAAAAATGCGCAGGTAGCCATCCAATTAACCAGTGTGTGGCCAGAAATTGGAAATGTTTTGAATGCGGTAAAATTGGTCATTCACGGCGAGCGTGCCGCAACCGAAGCAATTATCGCCGTTTTTATAACAACAATCGTAATTATAACAGGGAAGTATTGAACAATTGTGATGAGTTTAGAATAAATAACTTTATTGATAATCCTAATATTGAACCTCCATTCATAGTTACAATACTTATAGAAAAGAAGCCAGTTGATATGGAAATCGACAGTGGGGCTTGCTTCTCTATGATTGATGAAAAATTTTATAAAACTAATTTTAATAATTTAATTTTACATAAATTAGGTGTTAATAGTATTATTGTAATTACAGGAAGTAGAGTGGATGTTTTGGGGTATATCGAGGTTACAGTGGAGTGGATAAATCAGAAATATAATTTAAAATTAGCGGTGTTAAAAACGGAAACGGATTTTGTACCAATCATGGGACGAGATTGGCTATCAATTATTTTTCCAAAATGGAAGTCAATTTTTTTAAACCAAAATAAAGAAGCGGTTGTAAATCTATGCAAGCCAATGAAATTTGATGATTTAAGTACACCGAGGATGAATCAGGTAACATTGTCTGTAATTAAAGATTTGTATGCGTTAGTTCCGAAAGTTGTTGATGACAAAAATAAAGACCCTATAAAAAATTTTACGGCAGATATTCTAATAAAGGAGGACGTTCAGCCTATTTTCCATAAAGCCTACACGGTACCATTTGCTCTTAGAGAAAAGGTTGACAAAGAACTAGCTAGATTAGTGGAAGAACATATATTGATCCCGGTTAAATATAGTGAATGGGCTTCGCCAATGGTAGTAGTTCCAAAATCAGATGGTTCGATTAGAATTTGTGGTGATTATAAAGTAACCATTAATAAATATATTACCATGGAACACTACCCTCTCCCGGTGATCGAAGATGTTTTTGCCACTTTAGCTGGATACGCTTGTTTTTCAGTTATCGATCTTAAAGGGGCCTATCAGCAATTGGCATTGAGTGAGCGGTCAAAACCTTTACTAACAATAAACACTCAAAAGGGATTATTTCGCTATGAACGCTTGCCTTTCGGCATTTCATCGGTACCGTCGATATTTCAAGGGATTATAGACCAAGTGTTAATTGATATTGATGGAGTTACCACATATCTGGATGATGTGTTGGTTGGTGGAACCAAGGAAGAGGAAGTCAAGGAAAGGGTAAAACAGGTTTTGCTTAGGCTTAATGATTTCAACATTAAAATAAATGTTGAGAAATGTAAATATTTTATGAGTTCCGTAGAGTATTTAGGCCATGTCATTTCTAAAGATGGTATTCAACCAAACCCGAAAAAAGTGGAGGCAATTGCTAAAGCTCCTGCACCTACAAATGTAAGTGAGCTTCAGTCATTCCTGGGCCTTATAAATTATTATGGCAAATTTTTACCAAATTTGTCATCTCTACTGTATCCCTTATATAGTTTGTTACGTAAAGGTGAAGAATTTATATGGTCAGAAGACTGTCAGAAAAGTTTTGTAAAGTGTAGAGAAATGCTAACAAATGAAAAGTTATTAGTTTTTTTTGATCCCAAACTACCATTGATAGTCTCTTGTGATGCCAGCCCGTATGGAGTCGGGGCAGTTTTAGCGCATGTTGTGAATAACGAAGAAAGGCCGATTATGTTTGCGTTCAGTACACTAAGCCCTGCGGAAAAGAACTATAGTCAACTACACCGGGAGGCTTTGGCGGTAGTATTCGCCGTAAAAAAATTCAACAAATATTTGTATGGCAAAAAATTTCTAATTTATAGTGATCACAAGCCGCTACAAGAAATTTTTAACAACAAAAAAGGTCTAGCATCGGTAGCGGCTCAAAGAATCCATCGATGGGCTTTATTTCTCTCTTCATACAATTATGAAATGAAATATTGAAAGGGATCAAGGATGGGTAACGCCGACGGTCTCTCACGGTTACCTTTGGATGGAAATACTGGTTGGACGGAACCAGAAATACATTCATTTAATGTATCTGCACAGTTACCGTTAACCCAACAAGAAATCGCAAAAGCAACGCAGACTGATAAAATTTTAGCAAATGTTTTCAAATATTTAATGAGTGAATGGCCCACAGAAATTCCAATACATTTAAAAGTTTATTTTAAGTTAAAAAATGCCTTGTCCTGTTCTAATAATTGTTTATTTTATGGTGATCGAGTAGTGATACCAAATTCCTTGCAAATAAATGTGGTAAGGCTACTTCATGAGCCACACGTGGGAATTGTTCGAATGAAAGCCTTAGCCCGAGAAAATGTATGGTGGATTGGAATAGACAAGATGATCGAGGAATTTGCCAAAAGTTGTATTACGTGTAATATTTATCAGAAACGTACTTTGGATTGTCCAAATTATCAATGGCCGCATACATCGGAACCGTATGAAAGAATTCACCTGGATCTATTCCACTACGGAAAATACGATTTTTTTATTTCATGTGATAGCTTTACCAAATGGATCGATGTGTACAGTTTAAATGGATATTCTGCGTCTTCAGTATTGTCCAAATTAAAGCACCAATTCGCAATTTTCGGACTACCCATGGAAATCGTTACGGATAATGGTCCGCCTTTTTCATCAAAAGTGTTTGCAAATTTTTGCATGTCAAATAATATTAAGCTCACGCATAGTCCACCCTACCACCCAGCTAGTAACGGTTTAGTAGAAAGAGCCGTGCAAACCGTAAAAAATACGCTTAAAAAGTCGTCCCACGAAAGGCAAAATATTAAAGAAATAATTGTAAATTTTCTATTTAGTTATAGGTCAACACCCTCAACTGTAACCGGGATATCTCCAGCAAGTTTAATGTTTAAAAATGAACCACATACACTACTATCACACTTAAAAAATAAAAATCATAAAACCAATAATATAATTAAAAAAGTTAAATTCAACTTGCCGGATGTTTCGCATAGGGATATGAAAATGAGAAGTACTTTTAATATTCCACCGCGTCAAGAAATTTTATATTTAAACCACAATTGTAACAAAAGTGATATAAAATGGATTCAAGGGGAGGTTGTTAAACGATTAAGCAAATATTTATATTTGATAAAAGTGGGGGGTACTACCCGTACAGCACATCGAAATCAACTAAAAGTTTTCAATAAAGATATTAATAAATTTAAATATTATCCGACAACTCGCGCTGTAGTTCGTAGAACTAAAAAACGCAAACACAAACCGTTAGAACCCAGCTATGCTAAACGTCCTCGGTCGGAAACAACTAATTATTTTTTACGAGATATTCACCCAAAAGCAAATTTAGTTCAATGAATTATGTGAGACACCCTGTAAGTTGATTAAGGTAGTGTGATGTGATACATCTTCAGATTGAAAAAAAAAAAAATTGTTGTTTTTGTTTTCTTGTTTTTTTTGTTGAATTATTGTTTAGTATTTATTTCTATTTTTTTTTTATTAACTTAAAGCAAAGAGAATTAATTGTAAGGTTGATTAGATTAAGAGTAAAATTAAAAAAAAAAAAAAAAAGAAAAACAAATGAAATGTTTGTTCTCTTTAAAAAGGGAGAATTGTAATGTACTAACTTGTCGATGTATCAATTGTTATTATTTATATATATATCGATAAGTTAATTGTACTAGATTTACATATTTTTGTAATAGCATAAAATTGTTGATAGCAGAATTGATTATAATAAAGTTCTATTGAATTTGGATAGCCAACAAATAAAGTCGTTTTCTTACTATCCATCTCTAAACGTAACAGTAGTAAATCAAAAATCTAATACACCTCATATTTATGTCGTTCCATTTAAAATTTGGTTCGAGTAGCAAATTTACCTAAAAGGAACACGGGTATTATAGTGAACAATTTCAGAGTAAAATCTACATAGTCACCACTGCACGAAGACAAACTTCAAACATTTACTAATGTTCACCAACGTTTGCTAACAATCTATCTGCACCTGCCACCTACCAAAAATTTTCTAAAAACAAATGTTTGCTACATAGCATTTGTTGAAGTTCCGCAAATTTTGCAATAAAACTTTGACAGCGGTTGTTTGCCAATCAAATGAATTATTAAAAAATTAAAAACAATTACACAATTTTATAATATTTTAACAAACACTATTTTTTTTTCAAAATCATTTTTTTGAGCAATTTTTTTTGTTATATTAAAAAACTCGCAAATTTCTATCGAAATTTATGGTTTGCACAAATAAAACAGCATGAGACGTCAAACTTGGATATTACAAATATGAAATCTTCAATCGCCATTTTATTTAAATAATTACCAATATATATTTTGTTTTATTATTTTGATACAAACTAAAATAAAATAGAGATAACTATTGTAAATTTTATAACAATTACATATATAATTCATAATTAACATTTTATCGTTCATTAATATAGTTTTTGATAAATAAAAAAATATGAAACGTTAAATTGTGATGCATAAGATGACCATGTTTGCTGGCCTTAAGTTAAGAGGTTATTTTTTGACATCTCACAGTTGTGATTACATACAGAATTGCGTTTAAGAGGTTTTAGTCTTAGCTAAAAGAAACCTCTTTAAGAGGTTTTAGTCTTAGCAAAATGTATTTTCTACAAACTGATAGGCGCGCCACATGTATAACTTCCAAATTTTTTAGATAAAATAAGATTTTTAATATTTAAGAAAATATATTTTATATTATATTGTCTGTTTTCCGTTCTTTTTTCAGCTTTTTAGTTTTAAAACATGTTACAATTTTAAATGTAAAGAATATTTATGTAGTTTGAGCCACAGAATCGCTAAAATAATGATAATAATGTTTTACAAAATTTGATTTTCTCATGGTTAGGTATAAGATAAGTGCTCGTCAAAATTTTAGTTTGAGCTGTTTTTTTGAGTATTTTTTTGGTATATTAAAAAAACTCGCAAATTTCAACTGAAATTTATGATCACTTATTTTAGGTTCTGAAAGTTGCGCTTTTTTGACAATAACTCAAAAACTGAGCACCGCAAAATTCCAAAAAAAATTCCAATCGCAATGATTTTTATATTAGGTTGTCTTTCAAATGACACCTCACTCGCTAGGGTCAAAAAAATTTTGGTGAGTGGAAGGACGACATACTAAAAATATTTTTTTTACAATAACACAAAACCTGTGCATTGCAAAATTCTAACAAAAGTTGTAATGTTTCTTAAATTAGGTGCTCCTTCATATGACTCATTTGTGTCAAAAATGGTGTTTTTTCTCTCCCCACCTTCGTCCCCTAAACACCCAGAAATATAATTATTTGAGACTTCACTATAATTTTCATACAAAATTTACTAAATTTCCTAGCTCTGTGAATTTTTACAAATTTTTGTGTCAATCAGTGTCGAAACGTAAGGGGAGGGGGAGGGGACGGTCTGAATTTTGCACTTTTTTGACACTAACTCAAAAACTGTGCACCGCAAAATTCTAAAAAAGATTGCAATGATTTCTAAATTAGGAGCTCTTTCAAATGACTTCCCCCCCCCACTCGCTTGGATCAAAAAAGGTTTTTTTTACCCTATTTACCCCCGTCCCCTAAACAAACAGAAATATAATTATTAAACACCCTAACTCAGTGAATTTTTACAAATTTTTCTGTCAATCAGTGTCGAACGTAGGGGCTGGGAGAAACGGTCTGAAAGTTGCACTTTTTTGACAATAACTCAAAAACTGAGCACTGCAAAATTCTAAACAAAATTGCAATGTTTTCTAAATTAGGTGCTCTTTCAATTGACACTTGACCACGTTTTAAATAGTGTTTTTTCCCTTCCTCATTTCCACCTCCTTAATAAATATAATTATGAGTATGTGATGCTTTCCTACACTCAGAAAAAAAATCGATGCGTTTGTTACTTATGCGCTATAGTAACTCCAAAATTGTAGACATAACAAACGTTTTCCTAAAATTTACTAGTGCAAAGTATTGATAATTTAAGTAATATTAACCTGTGCCACGTTAATAAAGCAAAATTGGAATTGTAAAATTTTTGAAAATAAATTTACTACTGAAACAGTAAAATCAAAATATGATTGCTGTAATTTTAGCTTATACGAAAGTTGATTTTGAAATATGAAAACAAAATTACCTAAAAAGTCGTTATAGTTAGTCGTTAACAGTCGTTAACGTTAACGTCAGTCGTTAGTCGTTTTACAATTTTGTGAAACATAACCGTCGAAAAATGTTAAATTTACATGGCAAATAGTGTTAAACATACTTATACACACGCGTATATATAATCCACTATTTACCCAAAGAGATTAACTTAAGTATGCTGGAAATTCCTTATAAGATACGTAATTTCTACTAAGGCATCATTAAATTTACGTTTTCATAGTTTGAAAATTACGTATGATTTCGAGTATTAAAGTCATATTAAACGTAAATTTTACTTAAAATAATAGTAAAATTTACATATGTAAATGTAGTATAATTGTCAATTTATGCAGCACATGTTCTTGCGTTTTGGCGTGGCGTTTTGTTTGTTTACTAATTTTGAGAGATATATGTATTTCTTTTTTTATTGTATTTTATGCTTTGTTCTATAGCTAAAAAGCTAGATTCAAAATAATCTTCTTAGGGTGAAAACTCACTTTTTTTGACCAAATAAAACACGTAATGTCAAATAATAAACTAATCTGAGAGCAAAAAATGTCAGAACAATGTTTTGGCAAAAAGAATTTGTCATATATAATTGATATTATTTGAAATGTTTAGGTCTTTATAATTTAAAAAAAACTACAGTATCGATAAATTGAAATGCTGTAAAATTGAATTTTTATAAATAATTTATGAATAAAAAGGAATCATTTTTGTGTTATTTTAAAAAAAATAATAAAAATGTAATAAAAAATAAATAGTGGTCAGTCTGGGAATCGAACCCTCGAACGTCCTAAACTTAAGCATCAATATAATATTCATAAATAAATTGATGTAAATAATTATTTAGATAGACGAATGGTTAATGTTGCTTCCTTGTACACAGAGGTCTGGGGATCGAATCCGAGTTAAATTAAGTCCAAAATAAATATTAATAATAAAATAACATTTAACTTTACATGGCCCTTCTTAACCGCTGTTATCATTACCCGTGTATAATCCACCTGAATTGATAAAAAAAAACGATTCATAATTGCAAAAAAACTAAATTTATATCATTTTTTTGGTGAAACAAGATGGTAGCATAATAGTAGCATAACAGCGCAAAAGTTTTGCGGTGTCCTTGCTAAGATGTAAATTTTACTAAAATAGTTCAATTTTTACATATCACTCTGTCTGTTTTACGTAGCCAATAGTTAATGTGCTACTAGCGAAATTACATAACGCTACGTTAGGGCTACATATATTTTTAAATATTTACTTGTGTTCTGCGTATAATTTGCTTTTGCACTGCTAAATTAAAAAATAACCTTTTTACATGCTTTAAAGTAGATTTTACTTAGTCAATTTTGTTTAGTTTACTTATGCCTCCGCTGGCTCAATTCGTACGTTATTTTCAGTTAAATTTACATATACTTTACGTTAAATAAGCTATCTCTTTTTTCTGGGTGTAAATTTTCCATAAAAAACTTACTAATTTTTCTATCATTCCCACTACATTTGAAGATTTTTGATCAGTTAGGTTCGGAGCTAATCGATGTAAGAAAACACGAAGAAAACGTCATTATTCAAAATTATACATAAAATGGTACGGTGTAAAATTCCAAAAAAAAATTATTTAAGGAATACTGAAATGAAACCCTTTCATATGATACCCTACTTGAATCTATAAAAAATGTATTTTCTCAAAGGTCTCACATCGTAACCCTGGAAAGCAAACGAAAACAACTTTAGTTTTTATGTCTTGTTCAAATTAAGGTTATTTTAAGACCTTAAGTCCTTAACTTACATTGAATGCATCCATGTGTCGGCAAAGTAGAGCGAAAGACATTAAATTTCTAATGACATTAAAAAAAGACCATAAGACCTTAATTGTCATTTTAATGTTTTTACTTCTATAGCAAATTCATATTTTTTATAGTTTGAATTTATTTTTGGAGTTTTATTATATTGTTAGACATTCTTCATCAAAATATTCATTTCATTAGAAAAACTGCAGTTGGCTGGGAGGAAATATTTTGTATTTTTTTAATAATTTAGTTTAATATTTTAGCCATTTTTCTTTTTATTTGCCCATTAGAGTTAAACAATTTGAACAATTAATTAAAGTTAAACCAAATTTGTTTATTTTTCTAACAATCATTTAATTTTATTATCTTATGAATGAACATCATGAATCTTATGAAGGAAAATGAAATGTCAAAATGATATTAATTAGAACGGTGGTGTTAAAAGACAATAGCAATAAGCTTAAAAGACTACTTTATCGATAAATTTAAATACCGTAAATTGTCCGAAGCCATTTGTATCTGTCATCTTATGTGGACAGATTAGTTTTATACGCACCTCAAATTTCAGGTCCATAGCATTTATAGTTTACGAGATAATCGATATAATGTGAAAAACTCGTTTTGCTCTCACCAATAGTGTTCCGTATAAAAAACGGAACCTTAATATTTTTTACAATAACACAAAACCTGTGCATTGAAAAATTCTAAAAAAAATTGTAATGTTTCTTAAATTAGGGTGCTCCTTCATATTTGGGTCAACAATGGTTTTTTTTACTCTCCCCACAGCCATCCCCTAAGCACACAGAAATATAATTATTTGAGACTTCGCTATGATTTTCATTCAAAATTTACCAATCTTTCTGTCTCTGTGAATTTTTTCAAATTTTTCTGTCAATCATCGTCGAAACGAAGGGCGGAACGGTCTGAAAGTTGCATTTTTTGACAATAACTCAAAAAATGTCACTCACAATTTTAAAAAAAATTGCAATGATTTCTAAATTAGTTGCTCTTTCAAATGACACTCCACTCGCTTAGGTCAAAAAAGGTTTTTTTTTACCCTCTCCACCACCGTCTCCTAAACATCCAGAAATATAATTATTTGAGACTTCGTTATAACTTTCATACAAAATTTACCAAATTTCCTAACGCTGTGAATTTTTACAAAATTTTTTGTCAATCAGTGTCGAAACTTAGGGGGAGGAACGGTTTGAAAGTTGCGCTTTTTTTACCATAACTCAAAAACTGTGCACCGCCAAATTCTAAACAAAATTGCAATGATTTCTAAATTAGGTGCTCTTTCAAATGACACCCCACTCGCATGGGTCAAAAAAGGTTTCTTTTGCCCTCTTCCCTCCGTCCCCTAAACACACAAATATAATTATTGGAGACTTCGCTATAATTTTCATTCGAAATTTACCAAACTTCCTATATCTGTGAATTTCAATTTTTTCTGTCAATCAGTGTCGAAACGTAGGGGGGAAGTGGGGGGATGGTCTGAATTTTGCACTTTTTTACACTAACTCAAAAACTGTGCACCGCACCGCACAATTCTAAAAAAAACTTGCAATGACTTCTAAATTATATGCTCTTTCAAATGACACCCCACTCGCTTGGGTCAAAAAGGGTTTTTACCCTTTCCACCCCCCGTCCCCTAAACACCCAGAAATAAAATTATTTGAGACTTCGCTATAATTTTCATACAAAATTTACCAAATTTCCTAACTCTGTGAATTTTTACAAATTTTTCTGTCAATCAGTGTCGAATCGAACAATTGTGTGTGAAATTTAATATGACGAATCTGTAGATAATATAATCGCATGAATAAATGAAACTGCTATCACTTGAAAACGGAAGAAAACAAATCATATGTAAATACCATATGTAAAAACCATGCAAACATTGATGAAAATTTTGTACACCCACAGTAATACTTTTGTTTAAAAATAAAATGTGTTGTGTCATAGGAATTACAATGTGTCACAACAACATTTCCGTGTCTTACATCAACATGCGTTCTGTGGTGTAATTTGTAAACCCAAATGCTTTGTTGTTATGTTTTATATTTTTTTAAAGAATGGATAACTAAACAAGAAAACCCCATAGAAAAATATGACATGGACCAAAATTGTCTGATAATTAGGGCCGGGCGATATTTAAAAAATTATCGAAAATATCCATATCAAAAAAATATCGATAAAACCGATATATCGATATATCGATACATATCGAGATATCGATATATCGATACATATCGAGATATCGATATTATCGATATATTACAATCCGATATCGATATTCGATATATCGATAATTATCGATATTTATCGCTATATCGATATTTCGGCCCTAATGAGTGGGGCCGGGCGATATTTAAAATATTATCGAAAATATCGATATCAAAAAAATATCGATAAAACCGATATATCGAGATATCGATAAATATCAATATATCCATATATCGATAAATATCGATATATCGATAAATATCGATATATCGATAATATCGATATATTGATAATATCGATATATCAATATATGGATATATCGATAATATCGATATATCGATATATTATAATCTGATATCGATATTCGATATATCGATGACTATCGATATTTATCGATATATCGATATTTTTTTCCCGGCCCTACAGTGATAATATCATTTTTAGGTAGATTTTTATATGATATTGCAATGTGCGTCATCTCGGAATTTCCGAAAAATTTCAGTGCCAAACGACTATAAATTATATGATAAGCGGAGACGGAAAAACAAAAATGTTGTCAATAGCAGCTATTGAAATAAAAACCAATACAAAAATACAAATCAACAAAAACCCCCCTCCGTGCGTCTTATTGTGTTGAAATATTGAAATACATAATAGATAATGCCTCTTATTTTATTTTTATTTCATCCATCATAATATAAAAAAGTCCAAGCGTCAGAATATTCGCTAGAAATAGGTAGATTTCGGGATCAGACAGTTTTGTGTACAAGCAGAATTAATTGTAAACTTACTTCTCATTAGAGCAATTGAGTAAATATTGGCGATTTCTCACGTTAGGTCAAAAAATAATAGATAAATATGTAAGGCCATCTCTACGATTAAAATTTTATTTTTACTTGACTTTATTAAATTACTATGGCATAATTCAATATATTATTAAACAATCAATGAAAATTAAATTGTAGCTTATTGAATTATTAATTAACTATTTCAACATGCAATAGTATATTGTACAACTAGTGCGATCGCGTTTTCTAAACAAGCGCTAGCTATACACTATAATTTTTGTAACAAATGCACAAAATTCAATGAATATATTGCATTATTTTATTTTATATATAAACAAATTAAAGAAATTTATAGCTAAAAGCGTTTTAGTAAATTTCCAGGTGAAGACGGCTTTCGTTTAGTTTATGGGCAGTGTCTTATGACAAAATCCACGGTATAAATGCGCCGTACGTTATAAATTCATCAATATACATTATGAATAAAATGGCGTATTAAAAAACTTCATTAACCACAATTTTCTACGTGCTTGAAAATAAAATAAATTTTGTTCAAGAAACATTCTTGAGTGTAGATATTTTATTTATGCATTATTTATGTAAAATATTTACGCTGTGTTTTGCGCACAGTATACCGTAGTTATACCGTGGATCGTCTCTGTATATCGTATCTTTTTTATTAATATTTCGATGTGTAACGTCTATTTTTCTGATTGTAACCAATATTTTCGTATGCCAAAACTACTATTTCGAAGAATGAAATAGTAGATTGTATTACTAGTGCGAATGCGTTTTCCAAACAAGAGTCCAAACAAGAGTTAATTAGCTGCAATCACTCTCCGGGTAGGAACTGCCAATATTAAACAACAAACCAATAGGGCCAGTATTGGCGAGCCAAGCCTTGGCTAGTTATCTTTGATTTCGGTCTGGGCCAATTGTAAATGCCTAGGCCAGGTCTTGGCCCAAGTATTATTTACCAGACACGGTCCAAGCCTAGTTTGCAAGACTTGGCCCCAGAACATCAGTCCAAGTTGGTCCAAGCTTGGGCCGTTTGAAAATGTTAAACCTGGCCAAAACCCCAAAAGCTGTGGCGCGGGCTTGGCCCAGACTTGGTCCATTAGCTTTTTCTTACCCGGGTCTGGAAAACGCATTCGCACTAGTAATACACACTAGTTTTTGTAACAAATGCATAACATTTATAAATATTTATTTAATTGTTAATTAATACTAAGTTTATACCACCGATAGTTTAATAGAATAATAGTTTTTTGTTATTATACTATCGGCACATTGGGTGTTTATACCACAAAATAGTATATATTATTCTATCTGTGGTATAAACGCTCGGGTAGTGAAATCCGAAATTCTACGTCCACGCCGTGCTACCTGGGTAATGCTAACAGAATTAGGTTGGTGCAGTTGAGAGGAGCAGAGTAAATACTGCTTATACTCAATGATTCTGCACCATGGCGAGTCATTGGCGCCACAAAACCAATGCAAATAAAGCGTGTTTTCCATGTTAGGGGCGGCTTGGAGCGGGCGTCTATCTTGGACCAAGCGGCTCGCTATATAAACGTGTAGCAAGCGTCTGTTCTCCATGTAAGGGGCGGTTTGTAGCGGGCGTCTGTCTTGGATCAAGCGGCTCGCTATATAAACATGTAAAAAGGTTGTTTCTGGTGACCTTAAGATGCAGAAGGAACCCATTCACGAAAATTTGGGTTGGGCGAAGGGCTAACACCCCATTTCCGTAAAAAATTACTTGTCATGAATTCTGTACACAGGCCTCGGATTATCTCGGATTCATTATTACAACGACCTCGGAAACTGTACCCGGACTACGATTTAAAAATGGGAACCTGGAACGTGCTAAGCCTTAGAAGACCAGGAGATCTCCTAAAACTAACACAACAAGTCGAGAGCTACACACTGGATCTAGTGGCGTTACAAGAACTAAGATGGCCAGGGAGTGGAATCCACGAAACAGCCAACGGATACACTCTCTACTATTGCGGTCATGAAAACGGAGGAGAATTTGGAGTTGGCTTTCTCATACATCGTCGCGTGAATCAACATGTTATCGACTTTCGCCCATTAATATGCGGATATGCACAATGAGAATCCGTACGCAAAAATTTAATGTAACGATCATCAATGTTCATGCACCTACTGAAGACAAAGCAGATGACATTAAAGATCTGTTCTTTCTAGAACTCGAAGAAGTCATCAATAACATCCCGCGGCACGATATAAAAATCGGGGTAGGTGACTTCAATGCGCAAATTGGTAGAAGTGCAGAACTTAAAACACATGTCGGCCCTAACAGCTTGCATCATACTAGTAACAATAACGGCTTTCGCGCAGCTGAACTGGCTATGATGTATGATCTAGTAATTTCTAGCACTTTCTTTCCTCATAAGAGAATCCACAAAGCAACGTGGAAATCAAACGATGGAAGAACTGAAAATAAAATCGATCACGTCATGATTTCTAAGAGACACTCTACAATTGTAACTGACGTTCGATCATACAGAGGTGTTGATATGGACACCGATCATATGCTTGTCATCTTTAAGTACAAGTGCAAATTATCATCTACATTTAACAAACAAGCAAAAAAGGCTGTGCGCTGGAATGTCGAAGCATTTAAACACCTGGAAACACTGAATAAATATCAGGAAATTGTAACGCAGAGCATAGAAGAGCATGACATACCATCTGAGATGCCATTAAACATACAAGAAGAATGGCAAACGCTTCAATGAACCATCATATCCGCAGCACAACCTACAATCAGTGGCGGATTACCATAGAGGCGGAAGAGGCGGCCACCTCGGGCCCCACATGCACAGGGGCCCCCTCGCTACAAATAGTATTGATATTTTATAGGTATTCAAATATCAGATGACTGCGTTCATTCAACCAAAGTTTTTAAGCCTAAAGATTTTTTTAATATTATCCCACATGTAAAAGTGTTAGGTTGTGAATTTGTATTACTTTTTTTCATGTATGTATTTATTTTAACTAGGAGGGCCCGGCGTGCTTCGCTACGCTTATAAATAAAGTTTTTGCGTAGACATTTTGTTGACGTAGAAGCAATGATTTCAAAAAGTGGTAATGAGAAATGCTACCATATAATTTTTAATTTTTCTTTTTAAATATATGAATGAAAAATAATCAGAACTCTAGCTGATCAGTTGGAATATATGAAAAATTAGCGATCAAATAAGTTTTCAAGTAAGCTTCGCTAATTTTTCATATATCCGAACTGATCAGCTAGAGTTCTGATTATTTTTCATTCATATATTTAAAAAGAAAAATTAAAAATTATATGGTAGCATTTCTCATTACCACTTTTTGAAATCATTGCTTCTACGTCAACAAAATGTCTACGCAAAAACTTTATTTATAAGCGTAGCGAAGCACGCCGGGCCCTCCTAATTTTCAATTAAAATAGAACGTGAGCCATGCGGTATAACTGGAAGAATTTGGCGAAAGTCACCGCTCAGTAAAAGAGTTTTACCTGCAAACAGTTTATTTTTATTTTCTTCGTTTGGAGTCAAATCTCTTAACAAACGATCAATTAATTTTAAAGCATGAATAGAACGCATTGAAATTTCATCTATAATAATGATTGATGCATTATTAATATATGTGCCATGTACACTGTTTGGAGTTATATTTGGCATTGAATTCTCTAATAATGGAATTGGTAATTTGAAAACATTATGCAAAGTTCGCCCCCCAATCAAAAGAGTTGATGCAATACCACTGAAGGCAGTTACAATACACGAAAGATTTAATGAATTAAATTTATGAATGATTGCCGTTTGAACAAAAGTTTTGCCACAACCTGCATGAGCTGTCAAGAAAAAACATTACTTCCAGTATCATGGAATTGAGCTTCACGCAAAACAATATCAATCACACTACGTTGCTCATTATTTGCATTTTCATACATTCTATCGAAAACTATAGCTTCTTCTTCAATATCAAAATGACCTACATCGCCAATCTGTAAGTTATATTGTGGAATCGGAAGACCAAGATCACCACATGAAGTATTATGTGTAAGAAGAATTTCATTAATTTCAATCAAGGCTCGATTAATTGACACATCTTCATCGTAATTTCGTAAAAAGTCTTCAATCATACTATTTCTAAATTCAATCCATAAAGCTAAAGCATTCGGAGGAACATTCAAACCACAGATAAATGCAAATAATTGACGAAACTGTTTTGGTGATTGAATTTCTGAAGCTTCAAGTAAACATTCACGCCATTCATTATCATTTGTTGCAATACCTCGAGCTTCACATGCTGCAACAAAAGTAGGGTACTCAACACCTTCATACATACGTAGATCAGAAAAAGATTTTGGACCACGAACATGCAACAGAAGTAAACGCATATGAAACAATTCTATATCTTTTGGAGAAACCATATATAATCGAGCAACAACTTTATCAGCCCCACGTTGTCTTCTTTTCCACGATTTACTTCGATCATGCCAAACATAATGTAATGGTAATTCTGTATACAAAAACTCATTAGCTAAATTATCAATGGAATTCAAATGGAAAAATGCTAACAATTTTGTTCTTGATACATTTGCGACTGCACCAGCCACATTACCATTCCTGATATAAACATTTTGTCTATTAGGCAAATGACAATCAAGTCGAATAATTGTATGAGATTGAAAATGCATTGGAAATTCAAATATGCGCCAAGCAGCTTCAGTCGAACCAACATACCATCCATTCAAAAAATCTTGAATTTCATTTCCCACAATCGCATCATCATTATTCACTGCATTCTCTCCATTCACTCTCAATTCAACATTGGCAGAATCATACCCTTTATATACATACTTGTAAACATATTTCACACTTTTAACAGTCGTACATATTTCAACGTTAATATGACAATTGAATTTTGCAAGAAGATAAGGATTATATGGAACAACATATCTATTATCAAGAGATGCACCACGTACATCAACACTCATACCATTATCACGTCGACGATACAAAGGATAACCATTCACAGATTCTTTAGTATTTTCAGAAAAAGGTTTTGGAAAATTCTTACTACATTTACCATCTCTCATACAAACAGAATTGGGATTTAGAGCACCACATGGTCCATGCATCATATGACGTTTCACATATTCATGTAATTTAGGAAAAAGAATGGGATCAGGGATTTCAGTACATACAAATTTATTAATCATTTCATTTCCATCAATTCTATCTTCATCTGATAAATTTAACAAAATATGGGCATGCGGAAGACCACGTTTTTGAAATTCAATGGTATATATAAGTGCTTTGACAGAACCGAAAATCTTCACAACAACATCAGCTTCAGCATTCATTCCATCATTATTACCATTCATTTCATCATTCATAAAATCAACATTATTACGCATATTACGCATATAATCTCTTTTATTCCGACGACTCGATGTACCACTCACATCCAAACGTTTACGACGTAGTCTTGGCATCGAAATAAATAAATATATCAATATATCAAAAATATGAAATAACTCAAATATCAAAATATCTCAAAAATCTTTATATCAATAAAAAACAAAATAATCGAAAAATATCGAAAACCGTCCTTCTTGAAAGATAAAAGACGACTAAAATATAAAATAAATACGACGACTGAAATGAATATAAAATAAATATAAAAATTTTCGTTTTTGTTATTCGTTGTTCGGTTGTTCGGTTCCACAAAGTTTTAATCTAGCGTATTAATATATAAAAAAATAATAAAAAAAGAAGATAATTCTTATTTGATAGTTTTATAATTTTTTAATGTACAAATTCGTTTTCCAATTTGTATAGTAAAAAAACATTTTGTTTTGAAAAGTTTCACTGTTACGAATGAATATTAATACTAAAACTTTATTTGCAATGGGCTGTTATTATATTAATCGCAAAATTATTGATAAAAACAAAATCCAGATAAGCATTTTTTGGATATTTGAAGTATATTTGAGTTTTATGTTTTCATCAATGATTTTGGATTTCTTTTAAGAGCTACAATTTATTGAAAGCATTAAACTGAAAACCTCAATTTTAAGCATATAATTGTACATATTTTAGGTTAATTTCATATACAGGGTGAGTTTTTTAAAAAATGCCAGGCTTTTATCTCGCGAACGATGCTAGATGGGACAAAATAACCCAAGCTGATATTTGTTAAGGATCGAGGGGGACATCTAGTGGTAATATTGAATGACCTTGAAACTCATAAGCATTGGAATTATATGCCAAAGTAGGGTTTTTTTAAATTAGAACCTATACATTTAAGGTTTTTTTTTAATTAAGTAAATCAAACTACACACATTTTGCTTACAAAATTTTTTTGTAAAGTGTACGATTTTGTAGATATGATGAAAATTGATTTGCACTAAAGCAAACGTGTCTTCGCTAAGTTCTTCAGAAAAAAAAAATTTTCAATAAATTAAAAAAAAACAACCAAAAATCAATTTCACGCAGTAGACCACGATAATAATATATAATAACGATAATTTTTTTTTGCTGTCAGAAATTTTATTTTTCATTCATACAAACTATGATATTTAAACAGTAGGCTTTGTTTTAACTGTCGGCAATTCTTCTTGTCGTCGATAATTTTGCTTTGTCGTTATGAAAATTCTTTGTTGTCCTTTTTTCTTCTAACAAAATGAAATATAATTTCATCTTAGTAGGCGCATAAATTTGTAATTTATTTTTCACAAATAAACAAACATGCATATATTTATGAATGAAAACGGACATTTTTATTATTTGCATTTTTATATAATTTTGTATTATTGAATAATTTGTAGAAAAATTTTATTTAGAAACTAATAATTATCTCTAAACAAAATTGTAATTAAAAAAAATTATCTCATTAAATACCACTTTTCATTGAAATTTTTGTCTAAAATTTCTCAATTTTACTCATTAAATTATTTTTAAGCAACACTGCTCAATCAAACCACTACTTAAACCACTCGTCCTTCGGACTCGTGGTTTATTGTGCGCTTTGATTCGCAGTGTTGCTAAATAATTTAATTCGTAAAATCAAAAAATTTTCGAAAAAATTTCAATGACTCGTGGTATTACAACCGATAATTTTTTTTTGATGTCAGAAATTTTATTTTTCATTCATACAAACTATGATATTTAAACAGTAGGCTTTGTTTTAACTGTCGGCAATTCTTCTTGTCGTCGATAATTTTGCTTTGTCGTTATGAGAATTCTTTGTTGTCATTTTTTGTTCTAACAAAATGAAATATAATTTCATCTTAGTAGGCGCATAAATTTGTAATTTATTTTTGACAAATAAACAAACATGCAAATATTTATGAATGAAAACGGACATTTTTATTATTTGCATTTTTACATAATTTTGTATTATTAAATAATTTGTAGAAAAATTTTATTTAGAAACTAATAATTATCTTTTAAACAAAATTATAATTAAAAAAAATTATCTCATTAAATACCACTCTTCATTGAAATTTTTGTCTAAAATTTTTCAATTTTACTCATTAAATTATTTTTAAGCAACACTGCTCAATCAAACCACTACTTAAACTCGTGGTTTATTGTGCGCTTTGATTCGCAGTGTTGCTAAATAATTTAATTCGTAAAATCAAAAAATTTTCGAAAAAATTTCAATGACTCGTGGTATTACAACCGATAATACGATAATATTTAAATTAATGAATGATTTTCATTGTTTTTTTTTAATTTATCGAAATTTTATTTTTTTTCTGAAGAACTTAGCGAAGACACGTTTGCTTTAGTGCAAATCAATTTTCATCATATCTACAAAATCGTACACTTTACAAAAAAATTTTGTAGGCGAAATGTGTGTAGTTTGATTTACATAATTTAAAAAAAACCTTAAATGTATAGGTTCTAATTTAAAAAAACCCTACTTTGGCATATAATTCCAATACTTATGAGTTTCAAGGTCATTCAATATTACCACTAGACGTCCCCCTCGACCCTTAACAAATATCAGCTTGGGTTATTTTGTCCCATCTAGCATCGTTCTCGAGATAAAAGCCTGGCATTTTTTAAAAAACTCACCCTGTATAACTAAATAAATGAAAACTTTTTAACGTGTAGAATTGAAATCTATTATTGTATGCTTAAAATCCATGTATTTTTTATACAATACATGCTAAATTCATCATTTGAATTAACGTTTGAAAAGGGTTTCCATATGATATGATTGATATAGTATAGGTGTTTTAGCTTTAGTTGTATATTTCGTTTTATCAACGTTGATTGGAAAAAAGATTGTCTAAAAAATTTGTTTGAAAAATTTGAAAAAAAAAATTGTTTGTAACTGGACGTATTGATACTCAAATAGCTCGTGAAATTGAAGTACAACCAAAATGCTGGCGGGAAGTTTTAAAAAGAGTTGCAGCTACAGTAAAGCTATTAGCTACTTTGGGTTTAGCATTTCGTGGTCATCGAGAAGATATTGATTCGAACAGAAAAGGAAATTTTATGACATGCATTGAGTACCTATCCCAATTTGATGATTTTCTTAAAAATCATTTGGAGAGGTACAGCCATCCAGGAAAAGGTAATGTAAGTTATTTATCACATACCACATGCGATGAATTTATAAATTTAATGGGAACTGAAGTAAAAGAACACCTAATTCAAGAAATTCAGGACTCTTTATATTATTCAATTATTGTTGATTCTACGCCAGACGTGAACCACACTGACCAACTAAGTTTTATATTAAGGTACATTGATAAAGTGGGCGATGCGAGAGAACGATTTTTGGATTTTTACAAATTGAAAATCACAATTCAGAATATCTAGTACAACTTATTTTGAAAACTTTAAACAATTTGTCTTTGGATATTAAAAATTGTCGCGGTCAAACATATATGGCCGGAAAATATAATGGTTTACAAGCCAGAATTAAAACTCTAAGTGAGACCGCCATTTTTATTCCTTGTACAAGTCATACGCTTAATTTAATTGGAAATTATGCTGCAGATGCCTATTCTACTGCGGTGCATTATTTTAACTTTATACAAAATATATATGTATTCTTTTCTTCATCTACTAACAGATGGAAGTTGCTTGTTGATAATTTTTCCGATCCTAATTCCAAACATATTAAAAAATTAAGTGACACAAGTGACAAGATGGTCGTCAAGAGCTGATGCAGTATCCGCCTTGCGGTTCAATTACAAAAATATTAAAAGCGTTCTTATCCAAATTAGCGAAAATGAAGACGAAAAACCGATTACTAAAGTTGAGGTTAAAAAATTAGCTAGCTCTTTCGATGAATATGAATTGCCTTATTAACCGTTCTATTGGATATATTATTGCAAAGAATCAATAGTACTAGAAAATCATTTCAAAATATTAATTCTTTGACACAATTTATAAGGGATGTTCGGAATGATTTTGAGAGCATAGAAAAGCAAGCAAACTTATTAACAGACAATATTAGCTACAAAGAAGGACGAAAAAGAAAACGCAAAATTATGTATGATGAATCATCTGCAAATGATACAGTTAGTAGGACGAGAATTGTTTATTATATGATCTGTGTCTCGTATCTCACAATATGATCTGTGATAGACTTGCCACTGAAATGTCTACCAGAACGTCCATATATGAAACTGTTTTAAATAATTTTAAATTATTTTTTGATCAAAATATATCCAGTGATGAAGTTGACAAGTGTATTTTAGAATTGTCAAATACATATGCGAGGGATATAGAAGTACAATATTTTAAAGACGAAGTACATCATTTTTTAAAATATATAAAAGAAGAGAACATCACTTGTCCATTTAAGATGTACAAGGTAATCATTGATGGCCTGCAATCTTCATTTCCCAATGTGGAAACTATTTTAAAAATATTTCTTACATTGCCGATATGCAACGCAAGTGGGGAACGATCTTTCTCCGTTCTGAAGCGGTTAAAAAATTATTTAAGAATTAGTCTTAATCAAACTCATTTGCAAAATTTTTGGTAAAATCTTAGGCCCCAAAATTTTGTTCCGCCTCAGGCCCCTTAAAGGCATAATCCGCCACTGCCTACAATCGGAAAACGACCACTGAAATCACGTAACGAATGGTTTGATGACGAGTGCCGCGAAAGCATTGAGCACAAACAAAAACTGCGAGAAAAATGGTTAACAAGAAACACCCGAAGCTCCCAAACTGATTATCTATGCGCCAGAAAAGCCTCAGCAAAACTCCTACGGAGCAAGAAACGCGAACACATGAAGAGCTGTATCGAAAACATCAACCAACATGCGGCTAATGGAAATTCGAAAGAGTGCTTTGCCAATGCGCGGAATATGACCAAAGATTTCCACCCAAGATCTACAGCCATCAAAAATGGAAACAACCAACGAGCTTACAACAAATGAACGTGATGTGCTGGAAGTATGGCGATCCCACTTTCAAGACCTACTGAATAGGACGAATGAAGTTCATCCTATTCGAGCAATTGCTCCGTCAAGTGAGGAGATTTTTGTCCCTTACCCAACAATAGAAGAAGTGGAAGCTGCCATCAAAAAATTAAAAAATGGCAAATCACCAGGTATCGATGAAACCCCTGCAGAACTATTTAAGAATGGAGGAGCAGCTCTGGTCTCACGTATATATGATCTGATTCTTGCAATCTGGGACCAAGAAGAATTACCTGCTGAATGGAAAACAGCTCTCATTGTTCCGCTACATAAAAAAGGTGACCGCCTAAAGTGTGCGAATTATCGTGGAATCGCACTGTTGAACACTGCATATAAAATACTAGCTAATGTCGTACTCGCTCGGCTCATCCCGTTCGCCGAATCTATCATCGGCGACTATCAGTGTGGTTTTCGTCCTAACCGTTCAACCACAGATCAATGTTTTACCTTAAGGATGATTCTGGAAAAATGTTGGGAGTACAACATCAGCATTCACCAGCTCTACGTTGATTTCAAGCAAGCATATGATAGCATCATCCGCGACAACCTCTGGTCTGCACTCATATGCCTTGGTATTCCAGCGAAATTTGTTTCTCTGTGCAAACTCACAACATCGGGATCAAACTGTAGAATAGTGATCGAAGGGTCAGTTTCTGACTCTTTTGATATAACATCAAGTGTTCGACAAGGTGATGCACTCGCGCCCGTACTATTTAACTTGGCGCTTGAGTATGCGATAAGAAAAAGCCGCATTGAGACACAAAACTGTATATTTAACAAATCTAGTCAAATTCTTGGCTATGCAGATGATATTGTGCTTCTCGGACGTAGAACCAGCGATATCAAGGATAGTCTCTCTCAGCTTGAAAGAAATGCTAAACGACTTGGATTATGCATTAACACCGGCAAGACTAAACTTTTAACAACATCCGGGAATATACCTCCCGGCAATCTGAATACTGGCGACTATGAAGTGGAACGTGTAGAAAACTTCAAATACCTCGGGTCTGTAATAACATCGTCAAATGACATGCAGGCAGATATTAAAGCCCGTGTCTCAGCCGCATACTTTCTACGCATACTCAAAACTTTTGCGATCCAAACATCTTTCGCAGTCGTGCAAACTCACACTTTACAAAGCATTAATTCGACCTGTGCTTACCTTTGGAAGCGAAAGCTGGAGACTTCCTCCGATTGTAGTATTCTATCAACATTCGAGAGGAAAGTCATACGAACAATTTATGGTCCATGTAAAGTTGCTGCAAATCAGTATAGAATCCGAATGAAACATGAAATCAGACAGCTTCTTGGAGGCTGCGATGTAATCGGATTCATTAAACCCAACCGGATTAGATGGTTTGGTCATGTAGAAAGGGCACCATTAGATAGAATGATTAAAAAAGCGTCCCAACAACAACCAGCTGGTGTTCGTCGAAGAGGAAGACCTAGACAACGCTGGCGTGATGACATCATCCAAGACCTTCGTGATATAGGATGTTGAAACTGGGGTCAACTGGTCATGGAACGAGACGATTGGACGCTGATTGCACAGACGGCAAAATCCCTCCATGGGATGTAAACGCCAGAGAGAGAGAGAGGTATAAACGCTCAGAATAATATTGACAGATAGAATACGGCTACCGTATTTCAAATTTGAATATAAAATATTATCAGTCGAAAAGTATTTCAACAAAATATCATAATACTAATCAATATTAATTTAAAATTAAAACTAAATTTGAGTGATTTTGATGTTGGACATTTTTTACAATCGCATAAAATTGTCTTTAACATTTTACGTTTTGACGGTTACAATTTTTTTGAATATACTATTGTATTATTATACTATCGATCAAAAGCAAAATATCAAATAACTATCTGTCATAGTAAAAAGGTATTATTCTATCCGTTTACACCGTAATAGTTTAATAGCTATTTGCTATTATTCCATTATTGTACCATGGTGTAAACTTAGTGTTTATCATTTATTTAACAAAGTTATAAACAAATTTAAGATATCTTCTTATATATTAATACACTAGATTAAAACTTTGTGGAGCATTAGGCTTTTTTATTCGAATTTTGATTCATTTGAAATTTTCACTGCTAACTGATATTAGTGTAACTTAGATTTTAAAGATTTTTGGGATTTTTCGGATCATAAACAAAAAAGTTATTATATACGGAAAACTTTTTCTATACATATGCATTATAAGTTTACATACATGCAAAAACAATTTTCTTTTTGCTTTAAAACAATGCTTTAAAATTTTTCTTTTTTATATATTAGCTATCGAACCGAACAACGAATAACAAAAACGAAAATTTTTATATTTATTTTATATTCATTTCAGTCGTCGTATTTATTTTATATTTTAGTCGTCTTTTATCTTTCAAGAAGGACGGTTTTCGATATTTTTCGATTATTTTGTTTTTTATTGATATAAAGATTTTTGAGATATTTTGATATTTGAGTTATTTCATATTTTTGATATATTGATATATTTATTTATTTCGATGCCAAGACTACGTCGTAAACGTTTGGATGTGAGTGGTACATCGAGTCGTCGGAATAAAAGAGATTATATGCGTAATATGCGTAATAATGTTGATTTTATGAATGATGAAATGAATGGTAATAATGATGGAATGAATGCTGAAGCTGATGTTGTTGTGAAGATTTTCGGTTCTGTCAAAGCACTTATATATACCATTGAATTTCAAAAACGTGGTCTTCCGCATGCCCATATTTTGTTAAATTTATCAGATGAAGATAGAATTGATGGAAATGAAATGATTAATAAATTTGTATGTACTGAAATCCCTGATCCCATTCTTTTTCCTAAATTACATGAATATGTGAAACGTCATATGATGCATGGACCATGTGGTGCTCTAAATCCCAATTCTGTTTGTATGAGAGATGGTAAATGTAGTAAGAATTTTCCAAAACCTTTTTCTGAAAATACTAAAGAATCTGTGAATGGTTATCCTTTGTATCGTCGACGTGATAATGGTATGAGTGTTGATGTACGTGGTGCATCTCTTGATAATAGATATGTTGTTCCATATAATCCTTATCTTCTTGCAAAATTCAATTGTCATATTAACGTTGAAATATGTACGACTGTTAAAAGTGTGAAATATGTTTACAAGTATGTATATAAAGGGTATGATTCTGCCAATGTTGAATTGAAAGTGAATGGAGAGAATGCAGTGAATAATGATGATGCGATTGTGGGAAATGAAATTCAAGATTTTTTGAATGGACGGTATGTTGGTTCGACTGAAGCTGCTTGGCGCATATTTGAATTTCCAATGCATTTTCAATCTCATACAATTATTCGACTTGATTGTCATTTGCCTAATAGACAAAATGTTTATATCAGGAATGGTAATGTGGCTGGTGCAGTCGCAAATGTATCAAGAACAAAATTGTTAGCATTTTTCCATTTGAATTCCATTGATAATTTAGCTAATGAGTTTTTGTATACAGAATTACCATTACATTATGTTTGGCATGATCAAAGTAAATCGTGGAAAAGAAGACAACGTGGGGCTGATAAAGTTGTTGCTCGATTATATATGGTTTCTCCAAAAGATATAGAATTGTTTCATATGCGTTTACTTCTGTTGCATGTTCGTGGTCCAAAATCTTTTTCTGATCTACGTATGTATGAAGGTGTTGAGTACCCTACTTTTGTTGCAGCATGTGAAGCTCGAGGTATTGCAACAAATGATAATGAATGGCGTGAATGTTTACTTGAAGCTTCAGAAATTCAATCACCAAAACAGTTTCGTCAATTATTTGCATTTATCTGTGGTTTGAATGTTCCTCCGAATGCTTTAGCTTTATGGGTTGAATTTAGAAATAGTATGATTGAAGACTTTTTACGAAATTACGATGAAGATGTGTCAATTAATCGAGCCTTGATTGAAATTAATGAAATTCTTCTTACACATAATACTTCATGTGGTGATCTTGGTCTTCCGATTCCACAATATAACTTACAGATTGGCGATGTAGGTCATTTTGATATTGAAGAAGAAGCTATAGTTTTCGATAGAATGTATGAAAATGCAAATAATGAGCAACGTAGTGTGATTGATATTGTTTTGCGTGAAGCTCAATTCCATGATACTGGAAGTAATGTTTTTTTCTTGACAGCTCATGCAGGTTGTGGCAAAACTTTTGTTCAAACGGCAATCATTCATAAATTTAATTCATTAAATCTTTCGTGTATTGTAACTGCCTTCAGTGGTATTGCATCAACTCTTTTGATTGGGGGGCGAACTTTGCATAATGTTTTCAAATTACCAATTCCATTATTAGAGAATTCAATGCCAAATATAACTCCAAACAGTGTACATGGCACATATATTAATAATGCATCAATCATTATTATAGATGAAATTTCAATGTGTTCTATTCATGCTTTAAAATTAATTGATCGTTTGTTAAGAGATTTGACTCCAAACGAAGAAAATAAAAATAAACTGTTTGCAGGTAAAACTCTTTTACTGAGCGGTGACTTTCGCCAAATTCTTCCAGTTATACCGCATGGCTCACGTTCTATTTTAATTGAAAACTAGGAGGACCCGGCGTGCTTCGCCACGCTTATAAATAAAGTTTTTGCGTAGACATTTTGTTGACGTAGAAGCAATGATTTCAAAAAGTGGTAATGAGAAATGCTACCATATAATTTTTAATTTTTCTTTTTAAATATATGAATGAAAAATAATCAGAACTCTAGCTGATCAGTTCGGATATATGAAAAATTAGCGAAGCTTACTTGAAAACTTATTTGATCGCTAATTTTTCATATATCCCAACTGATCAGCTAGAGTTCTGATTATTTTTCATTCATATATTTAAAAAGAAAAATTAAAAATTATATGGTAGCATTTCTCATTACCACTTTTTGAAATCATTGCTTCTACGTCAACAAAATGTCTACGCAAAAACTTTATTTATAAGCGTAGCGAAGCACGCCGGGCCCTCCTAGTTTAAATTATTAACGTTACAATTTTTAAATAATTAAAGTTACACAATTTGGATTTTTAAAAAAACATAGTAATCGACGTACAACTTGGTACAATTTTGACAATTGTTTTTTTTGAAAACCCAAAATAATTGTTTTTTCTTGCAATTCAAATGATTTTGGGTTGTGTTTAAGTTGTTTTTACTATATGGTAAGTTATTTAAATTAATATTTTGATATTCTAGTACTATAAAAATAATCTATTTAGGATAAATTAAACTACAAATCTCACATGCAGGCGGCGTGCGTGCCAGGCAGACAAATTATTTTGTGGTCATATGTGCGGAAAAGTAGATTTTTCGTTTATTCTAGGCATTAATTCGTGTTCTTGAGATATTTAATTTTAAAGATTTTTAGTCATTCTAAAATTCTAATTGTTCATTATTTTTTCGAACAATTTTTATCATCAAAAAATTTTAACCACTGAAGTTCGAGAAAATAATGAGCAATTAGAATTTTAATCGGACTAAAAATCTTTAAAATTAAATATCTCAAGAACACGAATTAACACCTCTTAATATATATTTGATATATTTTAAAGGAAGATTAGAACTATATTTAAAAAATAAAAAAATTTAAAATTTAATTGATTTTAAAATTTTTTGTTAATCGAAGTTGTTTGAAAAAATGAAGAAAAATTCGAATTTCAGCCGTGATAAAAATCTGTAAAATTAAATATCTCAAGAACAAGAATTTTACCTACTTTGTAAATTTGATCTATTTTAGAGTAAGGATAGAACTATTTTCAGAAAAAAAATTAATTAAATTCCAATTGATCTTTGACCCTAGCGCCATCTTTAAAAAAGTTTTTTTAATATTTTTATTTGAAAAATTAATTATAAAAACAATAAATTAATTTTTTTTTCAAACGACTAATCAATCATCTATCAAACAAAAAAAAGTTTGATGAAATCGGTATAGCCGTTCTTGAGCAATTTAATTTCAAAGTTACATCGGATTGGCAGAATTTTCATTATTCATGCATGTTGGGGTGCCCTCTATGCTCAAACTATGCACTTTAAAAAAATTTTAAAATAAGTTGTATTTTTTATTTTGTAATACATACTACTTAAGCCGTGCATTCACATAAAACAGAAACAGAAACAGAAACCGAATTTCATACAAATTTGACAGCAACAGAAACAGAAACCTAATTTAGAAACAGAAACAGAAACTGAAAATTCGTCTGTTTTGTCTGGACCACAAACAATTAAAATCTAATTGTTTTTGGTCCAGAAACTGTCACGTGACCATATTATTTTAAATTTTAGTAACGGGATTGTACATTATTTTAAGAAATAAATATTTAGTCAAAAATAATTTACGTTGAATTTAGCTCGATTTTTTTTTATGGATATTATTATGTGCGATAACAAAAAAAATAAATTTCTTCTTCACTATACATTACAAAATTGTGTTTTTTTTTATTTATATGAATGAAAAATAAAATACACAGTTTATTGAATTACAATATTTTTTTTATATTAATATAATTTTTTCAATTTTAATTGGGTTAAATATATATGGATTGGGTTAAATATATATATTTTAATTTTGGCATATATAATGTAATGTGACAGCTGCCATCTTAAAATTCGGTTTCTGTTTCTGTTTTATTATTCACCACCGTCAACCAAATTAGAAACAGAAACAGAAACTGAAAATTTTCAGTTTCTGTTTCTGTTTCTGTTTTATGTGAATGCCCGGCTTTAAGGCTTGAAACCACAGAAACAGAAACAGAAACAGAAACAGAAACAGAAACAGAAACAGAAACAGAAACAGAAACAGAAACAGAAACAGAAACAGAAACAGAAATAGAAACAGAAACAGAAACAGAATTCCATACAAATTTTACAGAAACCGAATTTTTATCTGTCAAATTTGTATGAAATTCTGTTTCTGTTTCTGTTGTATGTTAATGCCTGGCTTTATATGCCAAGTTTCAGGAAAATCAAAAATGGTCAAGTTCAAATTTCGACTTTTTCACCTGCGTAGATCACCTTTTTCATCAATTATAAACAATCATAGTTTTTCAATAAAAAATCAGGTCACATACAAAAGTAATCTTAATAATAAGTTGAATATAATATAGTTGAAACTAAAATTTAAGACTTAAATGAAAGCACAACGCGTTAAAACATCGAAAGAAAGAAATTAATCAGATACAGCAATAATCTCTTCACATAATTGTATTTTGTTTTACTAACCGTTTGGTACAACTCAAATAAACGTTATGCTTGATACAATTATTTGTTTTCATGAAAAATAATCTCTGTTTATATTGCAATTAAAAGATATGAAGCAAGCCCCACAAATAAATAAAAGATGTTTTAACAAAACCAACATTCATATATTAAAGAATAAAAGAACACAGAAACACATTTAAAAATTTGTTTCTATCACTATTAACATTAAATATTAACATTAAATATTTAGCGTAAATTAAGTTATAAATAGCTAACTAAGATGACGTTGGTTTCCAATAAGAAACTGATAAGGAAAAGCTCTTACATATATATCATTATTATCTGACACATGACCAAACACGAGATTAATAGATTTCAAATATTTAATGTAGCACGAGTTCAAGTTTATTATTTTATCGAATCGTTTGACTGTGGTCAATTTTTTATTATCTGTATATGATTCTTTTTTAAATATTTGATTGATTAATTGATTCCCAAAATTATTAGTAACTAAATCATTATAGTTCTAATAAAATTAACTTACTCACGATATGTATTGCAAATGACGCGAATACAACTACCCATCCCCATCCACCATCTGGTGGTGGCGGTAGTTCATTGACATCATCATCCTCTAATTTCGAACATTGTTTAGATTTGGCTGATGGTCCATGTGACATTTTTTTAAGCTTAAAATAATTTAAATCGAAAACAAAAAATTTCTAAAACTACAACTAATCAATAATTTATCATTAATTAAGAGCAATTATTCACTTTGACTTTATCACATGAAAAATTTCCTATTTTTGCCTTATCTTCACTATAATTTTCAATTTTTGAAACACTTTATTTTGTTATTTTTCACTCCTATTCATTACAGTTTTTATTTTTTGATAATTTTAATTTTAATTTTCACTGACAATCTTGTTTCGCGTTGACTTTATTACTGGTTGTTGGTTTTATTTTCTGTAAAGATTAAAGAAATATAAAATAATTTATATATATATAAATGTTTTTGTAAGCTTATCGGCATAATTAGCAATTTTTTGTTGTAATCAAGGTCAAACATTTAAGATAGAACAAACGAGATTGTTTTGTTGTTTAACATAACAATAAGGATTACCTTTGGTTAATTTAATAAGTAGTGGGTTAAAACTTGAAAATAATTTGGCAACTCTTTTAATCTCTTTTACAGATTTTATAAAGAAGAGTAGAGTTCGGCGCTACTAGTTTTCTTAAAGTTACTAACTAAGATATTTATGACTTATGCAGAAGACTGTAATAATTGGTAAGATTCATTCAAATAAACTTTTAATAAATTTGCATTAACATATTTTTTTATTTCAATTATTACGATGGTTAGCTAAATTGTTGTCACAATCAGCAGTTTACATATAAAATAGCGAAAACAATGCTGGATAAACACAATTTATTTACAATTTATTTTTGTTGTTAAAGTTGCAATTCAATTCATATTTCTAGCAAATCTGGATATCGAAGAAATAAGGTAGACGTTTTTTAATTAACTTTAGGGTGCTGGTGGATGGATTGTATTCAGTCATCGGTAGCAGTCTTAGTTCTTAAGTATTCCTAGGCAGAGGCGTAGCTAGGGGGGGGGGGGCGGTCCGCCCCAGGTGTCACCCGTTTTGGGGTGACACCCGACCGTAAAAAAACTTAAACAAACCATCACAATGGTTTTCAACGATAAATCACTTAGAAACCAATTTAGCCAGGTTATCCATTTAATTTTGATTTGTAAATTGTGATAACCTATAATGTGTCCTATAAATCTGTCCTTTCAAAAAGGATCTATTCTACTTTTTAAAATGTTTGAGTTATTACGTAAAATAAAATTTCAACAATATGTGTGTATTTCCTTTTTTTTTTTATCGAATCAGTATGTTGAGCATTGAATACCATCACCACAATTACTCAATAGCTTTGAATATTCCTATAGATACCATATGAACCGTTTTCTTTTACGGTACATTATTTAGTATGCAAGAATGATTCTTTAACGACCAGTTCTGAAAACACATATGCTGAATAATGTATAGGAAAAGTGGTCTCAATCGATAATGTGGCACCCTGTGTCGATAGGGTGGCACCCTTGAGTTCTGTTCTATTCCAAAATTATGTCTCTATTCCAAAGTTATTTCTAAAATATCAGCTTAAGCTTACTACCTAATATGTTTTACATTTCAAACAAATTAATTGCAAATACCTAAGGAAACTAATAAACAATCAAATCACCATGTTTGTAAATAATCTCAAATTAATTTAGTAAATCAATTATTAAATTTAATAATTAGAAGTAATATTATTTTTCTAACAACTTTTATTAAAAATATAGATTTCAGACGCGTTTCGGATATAAATATCCATCATCAATGAAAGAATTTATATTTATGACATTATAATCTAAAAATTTTAGTTTGTTTCTAAAAATATGTATACTATATTAAACATAAAAAATTCAAATCAAAAATGAGAAAATTTAAAACTATAAAATAAGGCAAGAACAAAAACAATAAAGAAGGTATTAATTTATAATTAAATTGTATAATAGATTAGAACTAAATGAAAGTTGTTCATTCAAAATTAGAAATGGTGACTTCTTGATAGCTTTATATATTTCAAACTCTTCCATTGAATCCATGAGAGGACCTTTGTTACAAAAATGTAAAACTTTAAATTATTTTCGAAACTTGTATATGTATGATTTTCGTCGATTAGATGTTGAGCAAAAATAGATTTTATATTAAGAATGTTTTTTCTTTTAGGTAAATGTTCCGAAAATCTTTTTATAAATTTTCTACCTGTTTGGCCAATATAAAATTTATCACAGGAATCACAATTTATTTTATATATGCCAGAGCATTCTTCTAATTTAGGTTTTTCTTTGAATTTGAAATTTTTATACAGATTGTTAATTGTTTTGAAAGAAATTTTAAATTTGTATTTTTTAAATTGATTAGTTATTATGTTGGGAAGTGAATTTGTGTAATTTATAGAAATATATTTTAAATCTGTATTAGTGTTCAAATTGTTTATAGATCTATGATTGTTTATTCTTTTCGAATTTTGATTTAATATTTTATCAATAATATCTGGGTTGTATCCGTTTTTAATGGCTATAAATTTAATTGTGTTTAATTCATTCTGGAAATTTAAATGATTCATTGGAATAGTAAGTAATCTATTTACAAATGAATTATAAGCTGACATTTTTTGAGAATATGGATGGTGCGAGCTAGAGTTAATTGTAATATCAGTTGTAGTAGGTTTTCTATAAATTTTAAACTCAAAATTGTTATTATTTTTTGATATGGTTAAATCTAAAAAATTTAACATGTTGTCTTTTTCAATTTCAAGAGTAAATTGTATCTTTTTGTTAATTTTGTTCAAATAATTTTTGAAAACTTCAATTCGCTGAGAAGTTCCATTAAATAATAGAAATATGTCATCAACGTATCTTGAATATGAAATAATTAAATTTTGATATTTATTTGAATTAGAAAAAATAAATTTATTTTCAAAATGGTTAAGGTATATATTTGCTAATAATCTACTTAATGGTGAACCCATTGCAAGTCCTTCTTCTTGACTAAAAAATTGTTTATTGAAAGTAAAATAATTTTGATCTAAAATAATTTTCATTAATGATATTTGTTCCATAATTTTGCAATCACTTAAAGTTCCTGTATTCTTCAAATTATCTTCCAAAATTTTGATAGTATCAGAAACGGGTATATTAGTATACATATTAGAAATATCGAAAGAAATCATTTTGTATTGTAATAAAATCTAATATTGTTGATTTTTTCAATAAAATCTAAATTATTTTTGTGCCGTAGTATAATTTATAAGAGGTCTTATAGGAATATTTTCTTTATTTAATTTAGGCAAACCATTAAATTCGGGTGCTTTTGCATTCATTTGCTTTAGGCTTGATTTTGTTTTGTAATCGAATAAATTGTTGCACAAATTAATCATATCATTTATATTTTTTACATATAATTTAGTAGCATCACTTTTTAAAACTTTAATGTTATTATTATTAATGAAATCTAAAACTTTTTCGATGTAAATTTGAGTATTAATTAAAACAACTGTATTACCTTTATCAGCCTCAGTAATCCTTGCATTTTGAATAAATAATTTCTCTTTAATATTTTTGACTTTTTTTATTTCATTTCTATATAAGTTATGTGAATTTTGATGTTGTTGTTCAATCATGTTTTTAAATTTCCTGTTCAATATAGTTCTTGCTTCATTTTGGATTTCTTGAGTAGGTAACATTTTAATAGCTGTTTCACAATTTATAATTTCAGATTCAAGATGGTTTTTATGAAAGCTAGGAATATTATAACTTAAGCCTTTAGATAATAATGTAATTTCTGAATCTGTCAACTTTTCAAATTAATTTTTTTTTCTTTATCTTGAAACTCGTAAATTGGAATGGATCGTTTTCGAATGGACACATAAATAATTACTGTGGAATAAAATGGTAGTTATGCAATTCCTATAGTTTTGCAAATTTTTATAGGTAGATACATACTCATCCTGTTTGTTTTTAGTTTTATAATATTAATGATAAAATTTAATAAGACAAAAATATTTAATAACATTGCAATATTGCAATAAAGAAATCATTTGTCAAATACATAAGTGTATTGCTTTGGCAAAATAAAAAAAAATTGAATTTATGTTAATCAAATCCATTTTTTAATTGTGATACATAAAAAGATATGGGACTACAGTGAAACTTCCATAATTCGAACCACCAAAAGCCTTCAATTTTAGTTCGATTTAGGGAAATTTCGAAATTTAGAAACGATTTATAAAGAAATTCAAAATTTTAATTCGAAATATTAATACGATTTATAGAGAAATTCGAATAATAGAAGTTCGATTTATGGAAGTTTGACTGTAATTGGACAAAATCTGGGATTAATTTCCATTTAGTCAATTATATGATGGATATGATTCCGGATCTTCGACATCTGTTCAATATGACGAATTTAAAAGGATGGATTGTACACATTGTACAAAACCTGGGAGATCATTGGATTTTTGTCCGTTGTCTGGAGTAAAACGTACCTCTAATAATTTCGAATTGTAATTGGATTTTTTCTGCGATATTCGTCTTACTGATTGTAAATGGTAACATTTTGAACATTTTACATAGAAGGTTTTATAGGATATATTTCGTTTACGTTCTTGACTATATTATAAAGCCGGGCATTCACATACAACGGAAACAGAAACAGAAACCGAATTTCATACAAATTTGACAGCAACGGAAACAGAAACCGAATTTAGAAACAGAAACAGAAACGTAAAATTCGTCTGTTTTGTCTGAAACGGAAACAATTAAAATTTAATTGTTTCAGTACCGAAACTGTCACATGACCAGAAACTGTCACATAATATTAATTATTATTTTGAATTGTGATAACAAAAGCTTTGAATTTTGAATTTAATAAATAGGTTTAATAAATAAAAATTATTTGTTTTTGTTATTCTTCAATTTTATTATTCATAATGGATAACAAATTCACAAACTCAAACAAAATTCCGTTTCCGTTTCTGTTTTATTATTCACCACCGCCAACCAAATTAGAAACAGAAACGGAAAATTTTCAGTTTCAGTTTCGGTTTCTGTTTCCGTTGTATGTGAATGCCCTAATGGCTTAAGAAGAGTATATTAGTAGAAAAAACGAAATTTCTAAACGAATTTTAGGTTTTTGGGTATATTATCGAGGAGGATGATATTGAGGATGAAGACTGACTTTAGTTTTTTCAATTCGTTTTAATTGTAAGTTAAAATTACATAATGCCAATTTTCACGAACTTTGCATTTATGTATTTTAATTTTATTGGAAAACGGTTTCCCAATTTTTAGAATAACCCAATTTTAAAAAGCGGAAAACTTTGGAAACGCAGTTCATAAAACGATAGGAGACGCAGCCTTGCTTTTAATAGATAATGAAAAACAGAAGTGGAAACATCTTGTATCCAGATTATTGCATATAACTTTGTTTTTATCTAAAGAAAACCTAGCATTTCGTGGATATGATGAAGGAAAAAGCCTTTAAATAAAGGCAATTTCTTAGAACTAATCAAACTACTGTCAAAGTATGATGTAGTATTAAAAGAACACATCTTGAATTAAATATTAAAAAAAATATAAATATTTTGGAATTATGTTTGATAGCACACCTGACATTTCACATATTGATCAAATGTCAGAAGTGATTCGTTATGTGAAAATTGATGATAGAAAAGTGGAAATCAAAGAAGTATTCCTTGCACTTTTTCCTTTACATGGAAAAAAAGCCGCTGCTTTAAGCGATGAAATTCTTAAAAATCTTGAAAATGACGGTTTAGATGTTATGAATTGTCGTTCCCAAGGTTATGATAATGCAGCTGTTATGAGTGGTATACATGAAGGAGTGCAAGCTATTATTAAAGCAAAAAACAACAAAGCAATATTTGTTGGTGTATAGATCATTCAATTAATTTATGTGACCAACACTCATTTGCACAAAATGTAGCTTTTGTAACATTTTTCGGAACAGTGCACTAAGAAAAAAAAATGTTTGGACATGTTTGCGACCACTATATACATGTTTCAGTAAACCTTAATATGGTCAAATTTTAATTTTTAAAAATAATAGTTTAAATATATTACAATAATATGTTTATTTTAACTATATTAAATTTGTCAAAAATATGGTATGTTTAAAAAATCTACCTAAATTATGGTTACTAGAATTATGATTCCTAGAAACATATAATTGTAAACAAATTTGGTTTCGAACAAAACTAATTATTATTGTTACAAACATTCCTTATCTTGCTATAGTAAAATTAACTATAGTATGATGCCAAATAATATATGTTGTTTTCTTATTATTTTTGTTTCAGCATTGCGGTCATATGGAGAGTAAAAATAAAGTGTTTTGTTTAGGTCAATTAATAATAATTCTTGATTTCTTTATTATTTAACATAAACCAAAATTTATTCTTATCCGTTAATTCATGTATGTAGTTTATCGACGTTTCGATGTATTCTAAACATCATCATCAAGGATCTGTTTGTTCGAAATTATTATAAGATATTACTACTACATAAATGTTAAATTCTATAAATAGTTCTATGTTACTTACATAATCCACAAGATCTAACAGATAATTATTTTAGTTTATTTAATAAATTATTTTTTTTTTTTTTTTTTTCAAAAATTTTTTTTGTTTTTGTAAAATTATTTTACATTTTTTTGGTTTAATTTTCTTTGTGTAACTTGATTTGATTAAACTAAATAACACATTAAAAGTTGATTTGATTAAAATAAATAACATATTACAATTTTGAATAATT
The DNA here is from genome assembly GCA_963693315.1 of Diogma glabrata. Lineage (NCBI taxonomy): Eukaryota > Metazoa > Arthropoda > Insecta > Diptera > Cylindrotomidae > Diogma > Diogma glabrata. The sequence continues at coordinate 269,448,775 of OY856187.1, read as the reverse complement.
TATGGCACAAATAATTATAAAACATGCACTTAGAAGTATGATTGCTAACTAATTTAAAATTATTGAAATATTTCTATATGTAACCGATTGCTCAATGCTAATTTGTTAATGTACGGTTTATATTTTAATTGTTAATTCTTCGCCGTTTTCTGTTGGGTTGTGTGTTGTTTTCAGTGTTTATGTATTTATCAGAGAGTTTTCTTTTTTTGTTTTTGAATTTTCGTTTGTTCTCAATGTCATTTTTGATTATGTTACAGAAAAGTGGAGTTATTAGATCGGTATCTCGTTTGATGTTGTATGTGTTTTGTGTGTAGATGTGTAGGGCTTCAACTGTTAATCTTTTGGACCAATTATCCTGTCTATCTAATATACGTACGTTATTGAAGTCTGGCATATGTTGCAACTGTAGGTGGTGCTCCACAAGAGCGGTTGTTGGTGAGTCTGTGTTATGGATGGTAGTTGTTGCTCTCTTTATGTCATATTTGTGGTTTTTAATTCGTTTTTCCAAATATTGTTTGGTTTGACCAACATAAGTCTGTTCGCATTTATGTCCAATTTCACCGGTACCTAGGCATGGTATTTCGTATATTACATTTGTCATTTTTGATTTATCAATCGGATCTTTTAGTTTCGAGTATAATTGTTGCATTTTTTTGTTGCATTTAAAAGCTAAATTGACGCCTGGGCATATTGTTTTAGTTATTTTGTTGATTTGGTCGGACATTCCATTAACGTATGTCATGCTTTTGAATATTTTATGGTTTGTGTTAGGCTCAGTTGGTGGAGGTGCTATACTATTGGTTATCGGGATATTAATGGTGGTATTAATTAATTTGTTAATTATTTGTGGTGGGTAATTATTCTGTATTAATGTTTTCTTGATATGTTTGATGTTTTTGTAGTGGTATTTTGATGTACTTAGTGATCAAAATTGTAATATGTTATTTATTTTAATCAAATCAACTTTTAATGTGTTATTTAGTTTAATCAAATCAAGTTACACAAAGAAAATTAAACCAAAAAAATGTAAAATAATTTTACAAAAACAAAAAAAATTTTTGAAAAAAATAATTTATTAAATAAACTAAAATAATTATCTGTTAGATCTTGTGGATTATGTAAGTAACATAGAACTATTTATAGAATTTAACATTTATGTAGTAGTAATATCTTATAATAATTTCGAACAAACAGATCCTTGATGATGATGTTTAGAATACATCGAAACGTCGATAAACTACATACATGAATTAACGGATAAGAATAAATTTTGGTTTATGTTAAATAATAAAGAAATCAAGAATTATTATTAATTGACCTAAACAAAACACTTTATTTTTACTCTCCATATGACCGCAATGCTGAAACAAAAATAATAAGAAAACAATAAAATACGGTCGAATCAAAAAACAACAATAAAATATATGTTGTCTTTAAAGTTCTATTTAAATATGATTATGTTTAATATGATTGCTATGCAAATAATAAAATATATTTAAATATAAATGAAATTTTTGGTTCTTTAATTTTTTCAGATTTATATTTAAAATTGAAAAATATAACTTTTATTTGAACTTGTATCAATTTATTATCTAACCGTATAAAAGATAACATATTAAATGACATTTCATGGAAAGACATATATGCATTTGTTTGCCATTATTATTATATTATTCAAAATTTATTTTGAATACCATTTTTGAATTTAAACATAGAAAATAACACTTTAACGTTGAATTCTAACATATTATGTTTGAATTCTAACATATTATGTTTAGTATTCATATAAACATATTATGTTTCGTATTCTTAATCAAATATATTATGTTTGAATGAGATTTTCATATATGTTATTTTTGTTACGACCATAAATATAATGGACCAAAAATATAATGGGAGAAATTGAAATAACCCCCCGATCGCCTAGATCATATTAGATTGGTTTTCAGATTAGTTGAATAACAACTAATTGTAATGATTCTACCACATTGAGAATGTGTACGTAAATTAATGGATATCATTAACTGACCATACTTAATGAAATAGTAGTGTCTTGAGAATTAATCGAAAAAACTCTACAAAAATATAATGTTTGAAAATCGAACATGTATATGTATACATGTAAATGTATATGTACTCTTAGCCAAACATAACATGTTTGGAATTATTTAGAAGAGATCTAAACAACTACCTCAGTTCATTTAGTTTCGTACGTTCGTTGAGTTTAGTACTTTTTTTCGTGTGTTATTTTTTATCGTTATTGGGAAATGTGAATTTAAGCCAGTGAATTTAATTAAAACAAAAAAATTATTGTATTTAAATATATCTATTTACATAAAATAAAAAACTATTTCTTAATTTTTGTGTAAAAATAATAACACTAAATTAAAATAATAAATAAACTTTTAAAAAAAAAAATAGAACCGACTTCAGGAAAAACATAAAAGGCACAAAAAAGTGAAAAATAACTCAATTGTTGCTTTTAGAAACAAAAATACGTTACATTTTGAATAATTTAATTTAATTATACTTACTATAGACAAAAAAATTACGCTATTAAACAAAGTTACTATATTAAAATAGTTACTTTTTATTATAATTATTATAGTTGTTATACTTGTTATAATAGTTATCATATTTTAAAAGTTATTTGTAGTACAAAACTGTTGGAAATCGGTGCCAAGCCCGAGACATATTAGTCGGTTTTTCGTCAATGTGGCACCGACACCGAACAGTTTTGTACTACAAATAACTTTTAAAATATAATAACTATTATAACAACTATAATAATTATAATAAAAAGTAACTATTTTAATATAATAACTTTGTTTAATAGCGTAATTTTTTTGTCTAAAGTAAGGTAAATTAAATTAATCAAAATGAAACGTATTTTTGTTTCTAAAAGCAACAATTGAGTTATTTTTCACTTTTTTGTGCCTCTTTTGTTTTTTCTGAAGTTGGTTTTATTTTTTTTTAAAAGTTTTTTATTTTTTTATTTTTAGTGTAGTCATAAAGCAAATGTCGGCTAGAAAGCGTTCTAAAAGTAATAACTTCAAATGCCGGAAAAACTTTCATCAGTGACAATCTATTAATTATGGTTTTGCGATTTTTGGCACAAACGGCATACATATTTCCCGTCATAGAAAATTATTTACGATAACTTCGACAGGTAAAGCAATATAATACTGCCTACAACACCCAAACAGAATAATATGTTTTGACGAAATCAACGAAAATGCATAAAAAATATGGTTTTTTCCAATTTTCTGAATAACGGTATTTTTCACATTATAAAAAAAATTATGGCACCCTCTCGGAATAAACCCAAATAGAATACAATTTAAATCATCCAAATCGAACCAGCCGTTTTTGAGAAATTGCATACATAAAAAAACAAACAATGAAACTCAGAACCTCCTTCTTTTTTTAAGTCGGTTAAAAATAGAAGAAATAGAAAGAAATAAGAAGAAATAAAAATAATAAAAATAAGAAGAGTATAGTTAATGCACATATAATATGCTTGCGCTAAATATAATTTTTTTAAATAATATATTTGATAGAACCTTATAATGTTTCTTAAGTATAGTTGCAGTAAGCATAATATATTAACACTAAACATATTATGTTAAAATAACATGATTGACGGCAAAATAGTATGGTTACTGATAATGTGTTATTTGATCATATTACGTTTATAGTAAACACAATAACATTGGTTCAAGTAAACATGTTACATGTTTGTCATTTTCTAAACATGTACATGTTACCAGCAGAATATGTTTGGGGTAACCACATTAATTTTCTCAGTGTGGAATTTTCACATTTTTTCTGCTTCGACTAGCTGCTGGGAAGTGCTTGTTAAACACAGCAAAGTAACTTTTAAAAGACTCAACAACGCGTTGGGATGCTCATTATGCTTCAGTTAAAGTATTGGATGAAAATTTTAATTGGATTGTGGCTGCAATTGAGAAATTAAGTGATCAACAAGAAAATGTAGACACTAGAGGCGCTGCTCAGAACCTTGTGCGTGGTGATTGTGTATGATTTTACATTTCTTTGCTATCTTTTGTTTTGGAATGATGTTTTAAGTCAAATAAATTGTGCTTGGATTGTATTTCAAAGCACAAGCTTGAATATTGATCAATTAGTTATAAAAATACAGTCACTTCGTCTCTATATTGAAACCTAGTCATATTGTAGAAGAGGCAATAGATTTTGCTGTGAAAAAATCGAAGTACTACGACGATTCAATGTTGAACTCCGAACAAGATTAAAGTCAGTCCAAGATGTAGCTTCATTGTTCGAGGTTGTGCTGATAAACACTGGGCTTTTGGCGAATAGTGAAGAGTTGGAGTTATTTGAATCAAAATTTACCGGTTTTTATGATGAGGTATCAGAAACAGAACTCGTCATAGAGATACTAAGGTTGAGAAGGCATTTAAAAGCGGCAATGTAACAGTTTCTAGCTGGGTGTGCCTATAGACATTTTGAAATTGATCGTGGAATGGGATTTTCCAAAATCTCTTCCGAATCTTATGGTCGCACTAAAGTTATTTATGACTATTTGCGTATCAGTGGCTTCGAGTGAGACGAGTTTCAGCAAAATAAAATTAATTAAAAATTACATGCTGACAACAATGACCCAAACGAGGCTTAACAATCTTGGCATATTAACAATAAAACATGAGGCAACACAAATATTAAATTTTGAAGATGTGATTTCTAAGTTTGCAGCTGTTAAAGCTAGAAAGAAGAGATTTAAATAAACTGACTAGACGTCCCGCTTTTGGCGGGACAGTCCCGATTTTTAACAATTTGTCCCGCGTCCCGCTTCATTTTAAAAATGTCCCGATTTAAAAAAAAAACAGAATTTCGTTATTTAAATGAAAAAAGAATTTCGTTACTCAAAATTAAATTTAGGCAATTTATTTATGCTAAATAAATCATTTTCTTTAGTTTAAATATATATAAATAAATTCGACTTATATGACAATCAATATCAATATTGTAGTAAACACTAAACATAAATTGAGTTCCACTTTGTCTTCTATTAAAATTGTAATTACGATTATATTTTATATAAACTTATTCATACATTTTAATTATTTATATAAAATTTAAAAAATAAAATAATCCGTCAAAGTTTAGTTGTTTTAACGTAAAACTCAGTTCATAAAGTTTTTAATTTTATTGATTTGTAAATTTTTTTATTTTTGATCTACGGGAGTGATAAGCCCAGCGTACTCCAGTACAAGATAACAAATCATTAGTTCAAGATAACAAATCTTCCTCGACCGAATTTTTCGAGCAGAAACTCTACTTGAGACATTAAAAGTCATTTAATGTGTGAAAAATAATTTAACAAATTATTGTGGAATATTTCATGACCTTTTCAACAACAATAGTAACCTCCTAAAAAAATTTACGCAAAAAAGAAATATTCCAAAGAATGAAATAATACTATATACATAATTTTTTTTATTTATTATATTTGTACGTTGCATTTTTCTTGTATTTAAAAAAATATATTACAATATTGGGGATTTTTTGAGATCAATTTAACTCAAGTAAGAAAAGAAGTAATTAAAATGTTTTCAATTCAAAGCTATGGTTGGAAGTTTCTCAGAAAAAAACTCCACTTCGCATTTTTCGTGTTTCGGATGAATTCGAACCTTCCTCCTCAGTGCTTAGTTCGAATCCTTAGGCCGACACGCTACCGATTACGCCGTTGAGGTGATAATAATTTCGAAGTTGAAACTTCCGCATCACTTGTTTAATTTACTTAAGTTGAATTTTAAGTTGACTCCATATTATGGAATTACACATTATGTAACGCGACAAGAATTTATTTCAATTGGCAATTGCCAGGTCGACTCATTTTGTGTTATAATTGTGGTTGTTTAACTTAAAACTATTTAATTTCTTAAATCAAATTTCAAATATAGTCAAAACTCATTCTTTTTCATTTTCAATCTATTTTTTTGTATAAATTAATTTATCACACATTTTTATTGTTAATCATTCATCCATCCAAATTAAATTATTTTTTTTATTAACAAATTTACTCATATTTTGAAAATAACAAAATTTATCTATTGTCATTGCAATAAAATTTATATTTGTCAAATCTTATTAAGAAAAAATTTGTTTGAACTAAAGAAAAAAAATGTAAAACTGTTTGTAACTTGAAAATTGTACTAGCTAAAAGTAAATAAAATAATTTTCTAACTATAAAATAATAAACAATTAAAAAGAACAATTGAGCCAAAATAAAATAAAAATCGTTAGACAAATTCTGAAGAATGAAGTTAATTGAATCAAGATATATGAGGGTCGTTGGTCAAACACTGAAGAATGGAACGAAGATCAATAAGTCAAACCAGTTGAAATCCTCCGAGTATTATTATTTTCATCATTCAAACGAAATTTAAATTCAATTAACATCAAAATGAACATATGCCTTAAAATAAATAAATCAGGACAACCAACCCGTCCATATAAATAATTTGGAGAACATTTATGGAGATTTATTTTATAATTTGGAAGATGAAAAATTAAAATGATGATATCGGTCTATTCGTTTTTGGTGGTCATCGACGATCAATCGCAGATCAAAAAAAATAAAAATCAAGAGGAAAACATAAAAGCTATTCAAGCTGAACAAAAATTGAAAGGATTTGGAGTTCAATTAGAAGAATTGGAATTGTAAAAAATTATACTGGTGATTTTAAAGAATTTGGACCAACAGCAGAATTATTTGAGTAATTATTTATATTATAACATATTATTACATATTATTTTTTTTTTCGTTTTAAATTTATGTTCAATTAAATTAAAAAGAATTTTGGTGAAAATTTTCCTTCCGACATTATTTTTTTTATAGTAAAGAAAAATAATTTTATAAAAATGAATAAATATTATAACGTTTGGAATTTTAGTTTATATTGTTAATTTAAGATTTGTGTTTTCGATCGTGGTTTTTTTCCTGTTAAATAGTGTTTGTGAATTTAGGTCGATTTATGTGTTTTGAATATTATTTTTTACAAGAACTCATAGAACTGCTTCAACACTAACATATGAGACAAAGGCCCGTCTCACCCAATATTTAAGCGCAAAGCGCGAAAGGACGGTTATAATTACAATATAATTTTTTTTTCGTTCTATGAAAATTTTTGTTGCTTTATATTGAGCCACCCCCCCCCCCCCCCCACGTTTATTGGCTTTTTATTAATTTTGACAGTTTTCATTCTTGGGGTGACACCAAAATATCCACCCCGGGTGCCACCCATGCTAGCTACGCCACTGTTCCTAGGTGATGCCACGCTATTGTTTATTTGAAGAAATAAGCCTCTATATAACTCTATGTATGGACTGTTATCATTGAAGAAGTCAGTTCATCACCTGATCGAACAATATCTAACTAGCTGGATTATTGGCAAACCCATTTTAGTTTTTTTGCTGCGAGTTTTTAAACAATCATTTTATTTTTATGTACCAGTCATATTTTATTATATGAACTAAACAATAAGTTATACATACTTAAAAAACAACAGACACAAAATAATCAAAACAAGGAGGAGGACTCCCGAATAAATGTTCATTTTAATGTTCATTGGTTGTACTTTTTACATAGCTAATCTGCCATTATTAAAACAAGCAAACGTAAAAATTGTTTTATGTTTCACAACCGAAGAAAACTAGAAAATTACTGAACCGATTTCAAACATTTTCTAAAAACATCTTTCATGAATGGTACGAGTCGAAAGAAGGATGGGTTTGATAACTGTATTAGAAGTGTTTCAAAAACTCATTAAGTGTGTCATGTCAAACAAAATGTTTGCATATTTTTTTACTTTTTTTTTCTCGGCGTTCATGCTCCATGTAGCAGCGTTGCCAGGCTAATTAGCTTTGAATATTCATCACAGTCATTCGCAACAGCGACATAATTACCATGACCGCCGATTTTTTTGAATTCGTTTATTACGTCGGTCTCCCATTGTAGTCGTGGTCTACCTCGCGGTCGCCCACTCCCTGGGGTACTAACGTACATTTTTCTAATCATTCCAAACAGTGAATCGGCTCGTAGAACATGCCCAAACCAAGCCAAACCAAGCAATCCTATTAGAACGGATACAACCTATTATATCAGGAGCCTCAGGAAGGTCTCTGATATCAAAGTTATACCGGGTTCTATACTTTCCATCGTCTGTCTTAAGGACCAAAAATGTAGCGTAGGATCTTACGCTCAAATACTGCAGATAAATGCGATTCGTCATTTTGTGTAAGGGTCCCCGTTTGTGACCCATACATCACAACCGGTCTAATCAATGTCTTGTATAACTTGAGCTTGGTGTTAGTTGATATAAACGGTGATCCAAGGAGAGGTTTAATTGAGTAGAAAGTTTGATTACCTGCAGTGATTCGAGCTTTTATATCTGTAAGTATGGTGTTGTTTGAGTCAAGCATTGATCCCAAATATTTAAAAGATTCAACTCCTTCAATTCGTTCATCGCCGCACATCAAATCTTTCTTCTCAGCCTCTCTTGAAACATTCATATGTTTGGTTTTATTGTAGTTAATTTGCAGACCAATTTTTCTAGCACCACTATCAAGCGACTTGAAAGTCTCAATCATAACAGCTTAACTTCGGCTGAGGATGATATCATCATCAGCGTGCGCGATCATCTGTACTGAATTTATTAACAAGATATTGTTGTTAGTCGGTAGTTTCTTTTGACGACACACATGTTCCAAGGCTAAATTAAAAAGTATGGGAGAGATTAAATTACTCATTAGGTTTAATTACTTGGTAATAACTTTACTCTCTAAAAATGAAATAGTGGATTTTCACTGATTCACAGTACATATACACCGTTTAACACAATTTCAAGTATACCACTTGGAATCAGTGAATATTTACTGTTCTAATCAGTGAAATAAATAAATTCGTAATATTAAATATTTTATTACTAAATGAATCAGTGATCAATTCACTGAATGATTTGCCAATATCACTATTTTTACAGTGAAAAAATTTTCACTAATTTAATCAGTGAAAATTCTACTAATTCAAAATTAGAGAGTAAGATCCATAGGTTTGTTTTTGTATAAGTCATTGATGTTTTGTTTAGTTTAGTTTAGAAAACAATTAACCCATGAAGAAGGTCTCTTAGAGACAGAAAATATTTGGTGTTAAAATAAAAAAAATGTTTGAAGTGAAAAAATACGTTGTTTTACTCTATATTATTGCAATCGCTTTAAGTAGTTCACACAAGAAAATTATATAATTTTTAAAATGGTTGTCGCCCAAAACGAACTAAATAGAATGTTTCTATTAAAAACTAAACTCAACAATACAAAAGCTGACCTGTGGTTCTTAACCCAATGCCGAATCAACAAAGTGTTTCCATCTTTTATAAAAGTAAAGATACCAAAAAACAAATAAATTTACACGAAAGAGAATTATTTACAAAAGCAAAAAGGAATATATACCTCAATGAGTGCATCAAATCAAGATTTTCGAAGCTGGCAGGGATAGAATTAGATCTATATAAAATGCACACGGATTTTTATGGAACAAACTTATGGATGACGAGTATGGAGAATTTCAAGAAGGGTACACCAATACAAATTCAATATTAGAACACAAATTAAGATCAAAAAATAGTGTAATCAACAAAAAACTAAAAAAATTAATACAACCTAAACAATTTAAAAAATCCGAGCCATCAATTGTTCCGGATTATGTTAAAAATTTATCATCACAAACAATAGAACCAGAAGAACTTGACTTATTAAATAAAGGGTTAAATTTTGCCGTACAAAACAACACATTACCGGTAATAAACATAGTAGCAGATCTAGAACATGCATGTGAACACATAGCAGCCGAGGAAAGAAATATTGTCAGACTAGAATCAACAAAAGTTATCAACAATGTCATCAAAAACCCACAAAACTCAAACTCGGATTTCCAGAAAATAAACAGAGTTATAAAATGTCTAAAAACAAAAGATTGCATCTACACTAAGGCTGACAAAGGAAATTCGTTAGTGATACTAGATAAAAGTGACTATCTCACAAGAGTGAAAACACTACTTGCTGAGGGACCGTATCAGTCACAGAACTCTAATCCTATCAACCAACTACAAAGAAAAGCAGTAAACCTACTGAAAAAGATTGCCAGTACACTAAATAATGTATCGCTAAAATGGAAGCTAAATGTATCGAACCCAACTCTTCCAAGATTGTATGTATTGCCTAAAATACAAAAAATAGGCAAATCCATGCGCCCTATTGTATCAAACAATAATTCACCGTTCGAAAAAATTTCAAAATGGTTGGTTGAAGAGTTCAAAAAGATACCAGCTTTCCATCTTTAGCAGTTAAAAATTCACTAGAAGTAGTTGACAAAATAAAAGATGTAAAGCTAGAGGATAACGAGATCTAAGTGTCACTTGATGTCAGCGCACTATTTCCTAGCGTACCAGTCAACAAAGCTATTAATATAATCGAAAAGTGGTTGATAACTAACAAAATACCAAAGAATACAACAGAGGTATATATTGAAGCTTTAAAAGAGTGTATGAACAACAGTTACTTCCAGTTTAATGCAAATATATACAAACAAAGTTCTGGTACTTCTATGGGCAATTCACTATCACCTTTTGTAGCTGAAGCGATGATGTCAGAACTGGAAGTTTCAATAAATAAAGAATTCAACTTCATGTTTTGGGGAAGACGATGACGATGTAGACGATGTATTAGTTATTATCAAAAAACAACAGTTAAGGCAAGTCTTGAAAACCATAAATAGCAAATAAATATAAGTCAATCAAATTTACTTATGAAGAGGAACAAGAGGGAAAGCTCCCATTTTTAGATCTGCTATTCAGCCGAAATAATGAAAGAGTCGAATTTGATATTTATAGGAAATCCACTACCACAGATCGTTTCATAACAAAAGATTCGAATCACCCATGGCAACACAAAATGGCAGCATTCAGAAGCATGGTACATCGTCTAATAAATATTCCACTCAGTCCAATTTGTTATTCGAAAAAGGAAGAAAACATTAAACGGATCGCCAATGTTAATGGATTTAATAACTTTCATATTGACACCCTTGTAAAGAAAGCCAAAAAGAGAAAAGTAATACGGGACACCACAGTTTTGACATCAACCACGGAAAGAAAAAAGAGGGAAAAGGTAAGTTTTGATCCGCGAGTCTCTACAAAGCTTAAAAATATATTCAAACGCCGCAAACTAGAGCTAATACCAACAACGGATCAAAAATTATCCAGTATACTTACTAGCAATAAAGATAAAATCCCACAACAATACCAAAATGGAATTTATGAGATGAGTTGCTCAGGATGTAGTAAGAAATATATTGGATCTTCTAAAAGACAAATTATGACAAGATTTAAAGAACACATCGTAGATCACACCACATAATCCACAATAGCAATTTAAAACTAATACACCCAGTCCGCGACAACAGGAAACTAGAGATAATAGAATCTTACTACATTCAACAGGAAAACGAGGAAATTTTAATCAACAACGACAGAGGTCCAGTTTACAGCCCCTTTTTAGGGTTCCGTTTTTTATACGAAACACTATTGGTGAGAGTAAAACGAGTTTTTCACATTATATCGATTATCTCGTAAACTATAAATGCTATGGACTTGAAATTTGAGGTGCGTATAAAACTAATCTGTCCACATGAAATGACGAATACAAATAAAACTAAAGTGGTTTTCGTTTGGTTTACAGGGGTTCGATGTGAGACCTTTGAGAAAATAGATTTTTTTATAGATTCAAGTAGGGTATCATATGAAAGGGCGTCATTTCAGTATTCCTTAAAAATTAATCTTGGAATTTTACACCTCACCATTTTATGTATAATTTTGAATAATGACGTTTTTTTCGTGTTTTCTTAACTCGAATAGCTCCGAACCTAACTGATCCAAAATTTTCAAATGTATTTGGAATGATAGAAAAATTAGTACAGTTTTAATAAAAAATATATAAAAGTGTCATATTCTCATAATTAGATTTATTAAGGGGGTGGATATGAGGAGCGGTAAAAACACTATTTAAAATGTGGTCAAGTGGGGTGTCATTTGAAAGAGCACCTAATTTAGAAAGCATTGCAATTTTTTTTAGAATTTTGCAATGCACAGTTTTTGAGTTATTGTCAAAAACATACCGTTCCCCCCCCCCCCCCCTTCGTTTCGACACTGATTTACAGAAAAATTTGGAAAAATTCACAAAGTTAGGAAATTTGGTAAATTTTGTATGAAAATTATACCGAAGTCTCAAATAATTATATTTCTGTGTGTTTAGGGGACCGGTGTAAAGAGGGTAAAAAACAATTTTTTTTGACCCAAGCGAGTGGGGTGTCATTTGAAAGAGCACCTAATTTAAAATTTGTTGCAATTTTTTTTATAATTTTGCGGTGCACAGTTTTTGAGTTATGGACAAAAAAGTGCAAAATTCAAACCGTCCCCCCTCTCCCCCCCCCCCTTCGTTTCGACACTGATTGACAGAAAAATTTGAAAAAATTCACAGAGCTAAGAAATTTGGTAAATTTTGTATGAAAATTATACCGAAGTCTCAAATAATTATATTTCTGTGTGTTTAGGGCACCGGGGTAGAGAGGGTAAAAAAAAACTTTTTTTGACCCAAGCGAATGGAGTGTCATTTGAAAGAGCACCTAATTTAAAAATCATTGCAATTTTTTTTATAATTTTGCGGTGCACAGTTTTTGAGTTATGATCAAAAATGTTCAAAATTCAGACCGTCCCCCCGTGTATCAAATATTTATTAATCGTTTTGAAAGAGTAGGAATGGTAAGGTGAAATAAAGCTTTTTTAAGCCCGAATAGCAATATCGAGTGGGACTGGCGTGTACATTTTTAGTCATGTCATCCTTTATACTGATTCTTAGAGTAATTCTTAATTTTGCAACTCTTTTAGAGTGAATATAACCAGTTATCCAAAAGAAAGAAGACTCTATTTCAAAATTATCACGGTCCTTTACTATCTATTGTATATTGTATTGTATTGTATGCCATAAGTGGGCCCAAAAGGTGGCGTAAATTCTCAAGGTTCAAATCAGATTGATGTGATTTGTTAGTTTGTGTTAAGATCCACGTTTGTAACCCATTCATAATTACTGGTTTAATAAATTTCTTGTATAACTTTAGAAAATTTTGAGTTTTAATTGAATGGTAAGTTCGATAACCTGCAATTATTTTAGGGTTAATATTTGTTTAATATGCTATTGTTTAAGTCAAACATTGATCTTTTGTTAATTTTAAATATTGTTAAAATTATACGTTGTTTTTCAAGCACCGACCTAAATGTCGAACTTATGTAATCTAACACAAAAAAATTGTTGCTATAGAAAGAACTGAAAATTTTAGTAAAGCGATGAGCCTATAATTCTATGGAACTCGAAAAATATAGCGAAGCTTCAAATGATTTTATTTCTATGTGTTTAGGGGATGGGAGTGGAGAAGGGTGAAAAATCGTTTTTTGACCCGCATGAGGGGGATGTCATTTGATAGAGCACCAAAATTAAAAAACAATACAGTTTTTTTAGAATTTTGCGATGCACCGTTTTTGAATTATTCTCAAAAAAGTGCAACAAAAGGTTGGTCCCCCCCCCCCCCCCCCTATACGTTTCTTCGTTGATTGACAGAAAAATTTGAAAAAATTCATAGAGATAGGAAATTTGATAAACCCTTAACGAAAAATATAGCGAAGCCTCAAGTAGTTTTAATTCTACGTGTTTAGGGGATAGGAGTGGGGAATCGTGAAAAAAAGGTTTTTTGGCTCGCATGAGTGTCATTTGAAAGAACACCAAAATTAAGAAACATTACAATTATTTTAGAATCTTGCGATGCACAGTTTTTGAATTATTGTCAAAAAAGTCCTATTTTTAGCGTTAACACCACTCCACCCCTAAATTTCGTCGTTGTTTAACAGAATTGAGTCGTTCCTTAGCTACCATAAATAGCTATGGATATCATTTAACCTAAAGTAATATTTTTTATATCATTTCGATCAATTTAGATGAGATTGACATTAACTATTGATATTTACGATGAACCATTTAGTTTTTATGTGTCTATGGTCTGGCAATATAAACCCTTTACAACACAATTTATGTAAATTATTTTGATATTGTTTTCTTTACATTCACGGAACCCTTGACGAGCGAATTTTATTCGCACTTGTCTGACTTTTTTAAATTAAAACACATTCATAAAAATGTTTCATTCATAAAATCACAAATATAATTAAGTTATAAAAAATTTTTTTGGTTACGCCTTCATTTGTCTTGTTTAAAATATAGTATAGTTAAATTTCATATCCTTAATCCTTGTCATTGGGAAGAGCCACTAACTTTAATTACTCACTAGGTTTAATTACTTGATTCAATTGTGTCGACTGTCGCCACTTGGCGACAATTTTTAATTTATTTTGATTACTTGGCACTAACTTTAAGATCCATAGTTTTGTTTTTGTATATAAATAGTCATTGATGTTTAGTTTAGTTTAGAAAACAATTAACTCATGAAGAAGGTCTCTTAGAGACAGAAAATATTTGGTGTTAAAATAAAAAATCTTTTGAAGTGAAAAAAGACGTTGTTTTACTTTACTCTATATTATAGCATCACCTTGTCTTAAACCGGAGTCGACTTTAAAAAACTTTGATATTTCGTTCTCTACTCGTACACAGCATTGAGAGTTCTGTGCTGTCATTTTGCATAGTGATACCAGTTTTCCAGGAATTTCCATTGACACCAGAGCAGACCATAGAGTCTATCGTTCGAGAGAGTTGTAAGCGTGCTTGAAATCAATGAAGAGTTGGTGCACAGGTATGTTGAACTCTCGGCACTTTTCCAAAATCATCCTTATCGAGAAAAGTGCATCGGTGGTACCTCGCCCTGCCGGAAGCCACACTGATATTCTCCAAATAGTTGTTCAGCAAAATGATTGATTTTTGATAGCAAAATGTAGAAAAAGATCTTATATGCTGTGCAGAGGAGAGCGATTCCTCTGTAGTTTGCACATTGTAGGCGATAACCTTTTTATGGATTGGTATCAGCATAGCTGTGTCAGCATAATCCTGTGGTATGGTTTCCGTCCTCCAGATCATTTGAACAAGTTCAAACTATCTTAAGGATAGAGTTTCACCACCATGTACAATCATTTCGGATGTTATATCGACGATACCAGGTGCTTTAAAGAATTTTAATTTTGACAGCGTCGCTCCTCTTTGGTTGGTTCGTTTTCATGTACCCTTGAGGCACGAATAAGCTTTGCTCGTCGCGACTTGTTGCTGGTAACTTAAGTTGAGAGATTTCTCAAAATAAGCGGCCCAAGTATCTAAAATATTTTTAAGGTCTACTTGTAGCTCCCCATCCTCGTTTTGAATAGCAGTCGATCTAGTTTGAGGGTCCTTTTTTAAGGTTTTAACCTGTTGAAAGAAGTTAGGCGATTGATGTTCCTTATTGAAGCTTTCAATCTCTTCAAATTGTCTCTTCCACCATTCTCCTCGTTCGTTTACATAGCGTTTACATTGTAACGGCTTGTCTTGCCAGTTTATAGTTCTTCTTCGTGGACCTGTCGTTGCATTCTTGTAGACATTTCAGATAGCAATCTCTTTTGTATTGAATAGCGTCAAGGCATGTTTGATCCGTTCATGGCTTCTGGGAGTGGTTCCGTGGATTCATGACTTCTGGGAGTGGTTCATTGGTCTCCAAGAATTCCCTTAGAAGCGCTTAAAACAGTGTCTTTGAGCAAATACCATGACTTATCGACGTCTCCATTAATGGTTTCTAATTTGTTCCAATGTTTCGGCAATATGGTTTTGATATCACTCTTCCGTTTTAGCATTCTGTAATGATGAGATGTTAAAACGTTTCCGTTGATTGAATTTTGGAATGCCTGGATTTGGGTAGTGGAACCTTATCGTAGCACATACAAGAAATTGGTTACTTCCAACGTATGCTCCTCTAAAAGATCGCACATCCAGAACGTTTGAAAAAAAACTGCTGTTACTAGCACGTGATCAATTTGATTTCGAGTGTTTCCATTCGGTGAGACCCAAGTCTGCTTATGATTCGGTGGATGCGGAAAGAACGTACTGGCAATTCTCAAATTTTGTGATAATACAAACTTAGTCATTTTCTCACCATTATCATTCAAATTCAAATGCAAGCTGTTGGGACCCACCACATTTCCATAAGAGATATCTCTTCCAACCTGCCCATTAAAGTCACCAAGAACCATAATGAAGTCGCGTGTTGATGTTTGTTTCATAACCTCTTCCAGTGCTATGTAGAAATGATCCTTCTCATCGACGGTCTTAGCTTCAGTAGGTGCATGCACGGCAATAAGAGAAATATTGTTGAATGTACCGCGTACACGTAGGTAACAGATCTTCTCACTGACCGGGATGAATTTCATCACGGCTTCTTGTATGCGTGCACCAACAAGAAAGCCAGTTCCAATTTCTCTTCGAGAAGGATGACCACTACAGTATAGAGAGTGACTTTTCCAAATCTTGTTTTCCGATTATCGGCTGTCTAATTTCTTGCAGAGCAATAATATCCATCCTATACCTCCCAGCCTCTGTTTCTAGACTTATAAGAGCATCAGGACTGCTAAGGCTGTGCACGTTTTACGTTCCGATTCGGTAGTCTGGTCCTTTTTCACGTCCAGGTAAAATTCTATTTTGAAATCCGGGTCTGTTATTCTCTTTCTGATTTCCAAATTTAACAAAGTTTTTCCCGGGGTTAGGGTTTTAACCTTAGGCCCAACCCAAATTGTCGTGAATGGGTTCATTCTGCATCTTAAGGTTACCAGAAACAATCTTTTTACCGTTTATAAGGCGAGCCGCTTGATCCAAGACAGTCGCCCACATGGAGAACTGTCGCTTGAGTCGCATTGGTTTTAAGGCGCCAATTTTTACTCTGCTTGTCGCCAATAAACCAACCTAGTTCTGTCAGCATTACCCAGGCAGCACGGCGTGGACGTTTAATTTCGGATTTCGCTACCTTTAGCAACATTTATTTTAAGTGATAATCATAACTAACTTTAAATGTAGGATTATGTTGATGGTTGGCATCTGCATTTGAGGACAGGAGGTTGATCATTGTTTTACAAGTGTGTCGAGAAAAAAAAGGTTAAGTATGTCAAAAACATAGTTTTTAAACTTTTTATTACTTAACTTTTTTGACAAACATATATTGGAGTATTTTTGGCTAGAAAAATTTGACACATAAAAGTAATTTGTCTCAGTTCTAGCTCGGTTGGTAAAAAGTGCTAGCCTTGTAACTGAGGGGTGCCGGGTTCCACTTCCGACGGAGGCATTATACAGAATGTGTGTTTTCAAACTTCGTCGTTTGAAGTTTGTTTCTAACGTCGTTAACTAGTAATTTTGAATGTATAGTAAAAGAAAACGGTCAACGTGGTATCTGATAATATTCAAAGCTGCTATTATGCTTAGAAATTTATGGAAAAATAACAAAAAACTGCTTGGATTAATTTTCTCAAAAATTATTTTGCTCTTAGATCATAAAATATACAGGATAAGCAATATTGTATTTATTTTGGGTATGTACACTATAAAACTTAAAAAAAAGTTAAAGCTATTTTTTAAATTCAAAATTCATATTCTATTTTTTCATGGTTACGTTGTTTAAAATACTTTGTAAAATTATATGAAAAACCATAGCAACTTCAATTTGTTATTCTTTTTACACTAGTGAAATAGACTTTTCATTTGTTATCATAGAAAAAAATATAATTTAATTCTTTAATTACCAGAAAGAAATAACTGCCAAACAATATATATTTTATTTTAATTTCATTCTAAATAAAAACAAGACCAAAAACAATTAATCGACAAATAATATCCATTTCACTCTAGAATTATTTTAAATGAAAACAAAACCAAGGCGTATACGATACAATTTTAGTTAGGATCGAATTTTCAGTTTTAATGTTATCAGTTGTAATTTTCCAAGGGCGGTGATAATTCGAAATAATTTTTTGCCAAAAATTATGAGAATTTATCAACGAACGAGAGGAATTCGTTTAGAAAATATTTTGCCATTTTTCATTTCTTTATATATTTTTTATGAATTATACGTTGGCCTTCTGTGATATCAGTTAATTATTTCAAAATTAGACTGATAATTTTTAATATCCCAGTGGGCCAGCCGTATAAATATTTGTTATTAGTATAATTCAAATGTTATTGGTGAAATTGAATGATGTCATTACATTTTAGATCATTTCATTAGTTTAAATTAAAATAAAACTAAGGCAAAAAATTTTCAGTTTAATTTTAATCGAAATACTTTTGAGAAAAATAAAATAAAATTGAATAAGGTTGGTCATTTTCCGATCGGTAAAAATATTAAATACAAACTATCTATATAAGTCTATTATTTTGTAAGCATGTTTGGTCAAGCAACGGAAAACCTCGATGATATTAAAATTTCTAGGCTACTGTGTTGTTTCAATGCAAATACTATCACGTTAAATTCGCACACTACTTTATGGTAATAAAAGAAACTACAACTTGAAAGAGTATTGCTTATCCTGTGTATTTTATAATCTAAGATTTTGCTAAAGTTATTTATGTAAATATATGTATTTTTATATGTAAATAATATAGAATCTTACTCTTAAAAAAAACTTTGTATGTAATTATACCGATCCCCAAATAGACATAATCTTAATTTTTTTAATCTCCTGACTAATGTTGTGGACGAAATTAGAGCAAAATTTTTTAATTGTGAGGCTATCGTTACCGGTGACTTTAACGTCCACAACAAATCATGTTTGACTTTTCCAAGACGACCGACGACGAACAATGGAAGGCACGCAGAAATATTTTCCGCATCGCACAACCTGACGCTAGTTATAAAAAGCTCAACTTTCGCTCCTCGTAATTGCTGTGATAAAAGTTTTTTTTCTAGATGAAACCTAGAGTGCATAAACCCCGTAAAATATTTCACTTCACAAAAATGGACATCAATGGTCTCTGAAGTTTTTTTCAAGGTTTCCCTTTTGATCGTCATTGTTTTTATACAGACGATGCAAATGTTTCTGCTCAAAACTTTACTGAAACCATTCAATTCGGTATTAACAAATTTGTTTTCGTTTCAATAATGAAACCACAACAAAAATATTTGTTTCAAAGTGGGCTAAATTGCCTCTTAGCAACAAACGTAGATTATTTAATATTTGGATTCATAACAAAAATCCTGTTAACCGATCCCTATATCTAAAAGCCAACAGAATATCAAACAAGATAATTGAAAACGAAAAAGCAGAGATTGACAGGGCGAAAGCGGCAAAACTTTCGACTTTGTCAATTTCTGACAAAAATTTTTACAGTGCTTAATGAGAAGAATTAATGTTCTTTCAATTCTGTTATTAACTCTTCTATTTCCCCGTTACTGACCCTGCAAGTTAAGCTACATTGTTCGCGGAACGCTTTGCTTCAATTCCTGTTAACCGATCCCTATATCTAAAAGCCAACAGAATATCAAACAAGATAATTTAAAACGAAAAAGCAGAGATTGACAGGGCGAAAGCGGCAAAACTTTCGACTTTGTCAATTTCTGACAAAAATTTTTACAGTGCTTAATGAGAAGAATTAATGTTCTTTCAATTCTGTTATTAACTCTTCTATTTCCCCGTTACTGACCCTGCAAGTTAAGCTACATTGTTCGCGGAACGCTTTGCTTCAAATTCGACAGTTTTGGAAATCCCTAAAGAAATCCCCCAAATCAAGTCTTCAGGAGTTAATATGAAAGAACTTCAATTCAAACCCAAAATCACCGAAAAATTTTGAAGGGGGATAAAAAACAACAAAGCCTCTGGTCTGGACAACATTCCGCCTGTTATTCTAAAAACAAAAAGAAGTTGTAGGTGCTAACAAAAATTTTCTACAAATCTTATAAATATGATATTTTTTCTTCGTGCTAGAAGTTGGAAAATTTCCAGCCTGTCCCAAAAAAATGGAACGAAATGTGATATTTCCAATTATAGACCAATAACCCTACTCCCAGTCCTTTCTAAAATATACGAGCACTATATTAATTCACATATTTTTTTTTGAAGTAAAACTTCTTTGGGCGCTTTGAATCTTAAACACATACATGCACACAATTCCAAAAGAAAAAACAAAGTAGAAATTTAAACAAAAATGAAATAAAAAAAAAGTCAGACAAGTGCGAATAAAATTCGCTCGCCAAGGGTTTCGTGAATGT
This sequence comes from Diogma glabrata, assembly GCA_963693315.1. NCBI lineage: Eukaryota > Metazoa > Arthropoda > Insecta > Diptera > Cylindrotomidae > Diogma > Diogma glabrata. The sequence goes on along the minus strand of OY856187.1, from coordinate 269,428,467 downwards.
AAAAGAACACAATATCAAGAATTATTGACAAAAAGTAGTGTTGTAACGTCTTTATATTGCCAGACCATCGACAGCTAACAAAATAAATGTTAAATCGTAAATGCCTATAGTAAATTACAATCAAATCTACATTGAAAAATTGAAAAAAATTACCCAAAAAATGTTACTCTAGGTTAAATCTTATCCATAGCTGTTTATGGTAACTCAAGAAAGATTCAATTACACCAGCTTGTAAATGGTTTAAATGTGATTATTTTTTCGGTCAATTAAATGTCGAAATTTAGGTGGGTGGAGATGCTACATACTAAACATATTTTTTTTACAATAACACAAAAACTGTGCATTGCAAAATTCTAAAAATAATTGCAATGATTTCTAAATTAGATGTTCTTTCAAATGACACCCCACTCGCTTGGGTCAAAAAAGGTTTTTTTATTCTCTCTACTCCCGTCCCCTTAACACACGGAAATATAATTATTTGAGACTGTGCTATAGTTTTCATACAAAATATACAAAATTTCCTATGTGAATTTTTACAAATCTTTCCGTCAATCAGTGTCGAAACGTAGGGGGGGGACGTTCTGAATTTTGTACTTTTTTGACCATAACTCAAAAACAGTGCACTGCAAAATTCTAAAAAAAAATGCAATGATTTTTAAATTAGGTGCTTTTTCAAATGACACCCCACCCCTTAGGTCAAAAATAGCAGATTTTTCAACAAGTGGTGAAAACGTCTCTTTTTGAGTGACTGGACGGTTTGTCCACGAGACCCGATAGCGTCGAGTGGAATAAGTTCAGGAACGCAAAAGGGTTTTTACCACCTGTAGAAAACACTATTTTTTCTAGGCTTGTAAATATAAATGATAATATTTACAAATTTACCTACTAAAAACTTACAAGACGACATAGTTAACTTTGACTGTGGAAACCAAAATAGCAGTATTGTATTTATATATAATTTTTAACAGTGTAAATTATTATTGTATTTATTATTGTATGCCAGTATTCGCCTACAGATGGAAGACAATATGAATAGTTTGAAAATATAAATTTAATTTTACACATTGAGATATTTTAAACTTCAAAAAAATTATCTGTGTTTTTTGCATTCCCGGATATATCTGTTCCGTGTTTTTTTTTTCGTTCTCGGATATATCTCAGATCATATATTTTCTCTTAAAACTTTTACAGATATTAAGTACAGATATTTTTATTTCCCGACTGGAAGTCATCGTTTAAAGTATAAATTAAAAAAATTGTAGGTAAAGTTTCGATTAAAAACAAATATAAATAAATTTTTTAATAAAATTTAAATTTATTTAAAAAATTTTTTTTTAATTTTTTTTGTCAGAAAAAACTCAGAGAATATATAGACCGAGAGTCACGACGGCCAGTACGTCTATTCCGGCATTTCCCTGGGAATTGGGAATTGAGAAAAAAGTGCAATAAATGAAATAAAGAAACATTTTTCAATACGAATTTGTTATTTCCCGCGGCACGGAATACTAGTTATGAAAAATTGCTATAATTTATTTCTCAATTCCTATTTCACGATGTACTGGAATAGAGCTACTGACCTTCGTTATTTTATAAAAGCTGAAAGTTTTTCTGCGCATACCCCCTACTCAGATAGGAACGATTAGCGACATATGAAGTTTGGATCATGGTGGCTTTGGCAGGGAGCAGGTAACAGAGGGGCCTCCAAAGTTTTGTGAAAGTATAAAAGGTAATTTCTTTTTATATTCTTCGGGATAGTATTAGAAGTCACGTCACCCATTGCCAGACACTTACTATCGTGGTAACCCCCTGCCAGACACCCTTAAACTTTAACAAATTGATAATGTTTAAGGGTGTCTGGCAGGGGGTTACCACGATAGTAAGTGTCTGGCAATGGGTGACTTGACTTTTAATACTACCCCGAAGAATATATAAAAAAATTAACTTTTATACTTTCACGAAACTTTGAAGGCCCCTTTGTTACCTGCTCCCTGCCAAAGCCACCATGATCTACACTTCATATGTCGCTAATCGTTCCTACCTCAGTATGGGGTATGTGCAGAGAAGCTTACAACTTTTATAAAATAACGAACGTCTGGCCGTCGCGTGCTCTTAGTCTTATACTTTATATCTGACAGTTAATTATCGGAGGAAAAAATTATACGATATATCTGATACAAATTTTATTTTATCGCTTCGATTTCTCCGATATAGAAAAAACACACTCATTATTAAAGTTTTTGTAAATTATAAAAGTTCTGTTTTATTTGTTAGAAATATTTTCTCTCTCTCTGGCGTTTACATCCCATGAAGGGATTTTGCCGTCTGTGCCACCAGCTTCCAATCATCTCGTTCCATGACCAGTTGACCCCAGTTTCGACATCCTATATCACGAAGGTCTTGGATGATGTCATCACGCCAGCGTTGTCTAGGTCTTCCTCTTCGACGAACACCAGCTGGTTGTTGTTGGGACGCTTTTTTTATCATTCTTTCCAATGGAGCCCTTTCTACATGACCAAACCATCTAATCCGGTTGGATTTAATGAATCCGATTACATCGCAGCCTCCAAGAAGCTGTCTGATTTCATGATTCATTCGGATTCTATACTGATTTTCAGCAACTTTACATGGACCATAAATTGTTCGTATGACTTTCCTCTCGAATGTTGATAGAATTCTACAATCGGAGGAAGTCAGTGTCCAGCTTTCACTTCCAAATGTAAGCACAGGTCGTATCAATGCTTTGTAAAGTGTGAGTTTACACGACCGCGAAAGATGTTTTGATCGCAGAAGTTTTGAGTATGCGTAGAAAACTCTGTATGCGGCAGAGACACGGGCTTTGATATCTGCCTGCATGTCATTTGACGATGTTATTACAGACCCGAGGTATTTGAAGTTTTCCACGCGTTCCACTTCATAGTCGCCAGTATCCAGATTTCCGGGAGGTATGTTCTTAGATGTTGTTAACACTTTAGTTTTGCTGGTGTTGATGCATAATCCAAGCCGTTTAGCATTTCTTTCAAGCTGAGAGAGACTATCCTTAATATCGCTTGTTCTACGTCCGAGAAGCACAATATCATCTGCGTAGCCAAGAACTTGACTAGATTTGTTATATATGCAGTTTTGTGTCTCAATTCGGCTTTTTCTTATCGCGTACTCCAGCGCCAAATTAAATAGTACGGGCGCGAGTGCATCACCTTGTCGAACACCTGATGTTATATCGAAAGGATCAGAAACTGACCCTTCGATTACTATTCTACAATTTGATCCCGATGTTGTGAGTTTACACAGAGAAACAAGTTTCTCTGGGATTCCAAGGCATATGAGTGCGGACCAGAGGTTGTCGCGGATGATACTATCATATGCTTGCCTGAAATCAACGTAGAGCTGGTGAATGCTGATGTTGTACTCCCAACATTTTTCCAGAATCATCCTTAATGTAAAACATTGATCTGTGGTTGAGCGGTTGGGACGAAAACCACACTGATAGTCACCGATGATAGATTCGGCGAACGGGATGAGTCGAGCAAGTACAACATTAGCTAGTATTTTATATGCAGTGTTCAACAGTGCGATTCCACGATAATTTGCACACTTTAGGCGGTCACCTTTCTTATGTAGCGGAACAATGAGAGCTGTTTTCCATTCATCAGGTAGTTCTTCTTGGTCCCAGATTGCAAGAATCAGATCGTATATACGTGAGACCAGAGCTGCTCCTCCATTTTTCAGAAGTTCTGCGGGAATTCCATCGAAACCTGGTGATTTGCCATTTTTCAGTTTTTTAATGGCAGCTTCCACTTCTTCTATTGCTGGGTAAGGGACAAAAATCTCTTCAGTTGATGGAGCAATTGCTCGAATAGGATGAACTTCGTTCGTCCTATTCAGTAGGTCTTGAAAGTGGGATCGCCACACTGCCAGCACATCACGTTCACTTGTTGTAAGTTCATTATTTACATTTTTGATGGCTGTAGATCTTGGGTGGAAATCTTTGGTCAGATTTCGTGCATTGGCAAAGCACTCTTTTGAATTTCCGTTGGCCGCATGTTGGTTGATGTTTTCGATGCAGCTCTTCATGTGTTCGCGTTTCTTTTTACGTAGAAGTTTTGCTGAGGTTTTCCTGGCGCATAGATAATCAGCTTGGGAGCTTCGGGTGTTCCTTGTTAACCATTTTTCTCGCAGTTTTTGTTTATTTTCAACGGATTGGCGGCACTCGTCGTCAAACCATTCGTTGTGTGATTTCGGTGGTCGTTTTCCGATTGTAGTTTGTGCTGCGGCTATAATGGTTGATTGAAGCGTTTGCCATTCTTCTTGTATGTTTAATGGCATCTCAGAAGAGATGTCATGCTCTTCTATGTTTTGTGTTATTATTTCCTGATATCTATTCAGCGTTTCCGGATGTTTAAATGCTTCGACATTCCAGCGCACGGTCTTTTTTGCTTGTCTGTTAAATGTGGATGACAACTTGCACTTGTACTTAAAGATGACAAGCATATGATCGGTGTCCATATCAGCACCTCTGTATGATCGAACGTCAGTTATACTTGTAGAGTGTCTCTTAGAGATCATGACGTGATCGATTTGATTTTCCGTTCTTCCGTCATTTGATTTCCACGTTGCCTTGTGAATTCTCTTGTGAGGGAAGAAAGTGCTGGAAATTACTAGATCATACATCATAGCCAGCTCGGCTGCGCGAAAACCGTTATTGTTGCTGGTATGATGCAAGCTGTTAGGGCCGATATGTGTTTTAAGTTCTGCAATCCTACCGATTTGAGCATTAAAGTCACCTACCACGATTTTTATATCGTGCCGCGGGATGTTATTGATGACTTCCTCGAGTTCTAGGAAGAACAGGTCTTTAATATCATCTGCTTTATCTTCAGTAGGTGCATGAACATTGACGATCGTTACATTGAATTTTTGCGTGCGGATTCTCAGTGTGCATAACCGCATATTAATAGGGCAGAAGTCGATAACATGCTGATTCACGCGACGGTGTATAAGAAAGCCAACTCCAAATTCTCCTCCGTTTTGATGACCGCAATAATACAGAGTGTATCCTTTCGCTGTTTCATGGATTCCACTGCCTGGCCATCTTAGTTCTTGTAATGCCACTATATCCAGTGTGTAGCTCTCGACTTGTTGAGTGAGTTTTAGGAGATCTCCTGGTCTTCTGAGGCTAAGCACGTTCCAGGTTCCCATTTTTAAATCGTAGTCCGGGTACAGTTTCCGAGGTCGTTCCAATAATGAATCCGAGATATTCCGAGGCCTGTGTACAGAATTCATGACAATAATTTTTTTACGGAAATGGGGTGTTAGCCCTTCGCCCAACCCAAATTTTCGTGAATGGGTTCGTTCTGCATCTTAAGGTCACCAGAAACAACCTTTTTACACGTTTATATAGCGAGCCGCTTGATCCAAGACAGACGCCCACTGAAAGCCGCCCCTAGCATGGAGAACAGACGCTTTCTACACATTTATATAGCGAGCCGCTTGATCCAAGACAGACGCCCGCTCCAAGCCGCCCCGTTAGAAATATTGAAAGTACAATTAATATAATGATTAGAAGTAGTGGTTGGTTTCATCGATGATGTAGATGGCAGATTCATGTGGAAAACTGATGTATTGTTTAAAGGATTGAGTATTTGAGATTTGATTTGATTTACTGTTTTTGTTTCGGTTGCTGTGTTTATTCCTGCCAATATCGCAGTATTTTTAAGGGATTTCTGCGAAACATCAACAGAAACAGCAAATCAAATTCAATCTAAAATATTCAATCCTTTAAATCATACATCAGTTTTCCACATGAATCTGCCATCTACATCATCGATGAAACCAACCACTACTATTAATCATTATATTAATTGTACTTTCAATATTTCTACAAATAAAACATTATAAACTTTTACAATTTACAAAAACTTTAATAATGTATAAAATTATGTTTTTATCAGGGTTGTTCCTTTACGCGTAATCTAAAATAGATTACATTACATGTAATCTATGTAATGTAATCTATGTCATCTATGTTAATTTGGTGTAATCTATTAATTTTAATTTAAGAAGAAATATGTGGAAATATTGTATTATCCCTACTGAATTTTTTTTTTCGATTTATTCGCAAAAGACATGATCAATAATATTGTCAAAAACAAGATCTTGTGATCTTTAAAAAAGTTAATTTAATTGCTAAAAAAGTTTAGAATGCACATATCAATTAAATAGATTACATAATAGTTTACATTATAGATTACACGAAAATATCTCGCGTAATTTACACGTAATCTATGCGTAATCTATACATGTAAAGTAATCTATTTTGTCTACGGCACAACCCTGGTTTTTATGTGGCAAATTACAGTAACATATTATATATTATGTTTAACATATACGCGTAAATATGCTTCGTAAATACATGAAAATTGCTTAATTGTAGTAATATGTGAAATTTTATAGATAATTTTTAAATATTTGGTGTGGTACCCAAACCTTTGTAGGTACCCATAAACCAACTTTCTTGAAAGGGAATTGTACACTCTGATCACACACTTAAGCTTAGTTTAATAAAACACTCTAAACAGTTCTTTGTTATAATTTTATTCTTATATTGATGAAACTAGATGATTCAAGTTATTATTAAGTTTTTGAAATTATAATTATAATTTTATTTTTATTTTAAACTAAAAAATGTGAACTTCTACAAAACTAACTATTCACTTAATTTTTACACCTGTTTAGTTTTATTGCCCAAATTACTCTAGCAAATATTTATTTTTATTCAAATTGAAAGTCATGATCCGTTGTCATAATTTTACCGTTATACCAATTTTGTTTTTCGTTAAACCAATTAAAAGTTTAATCGAATTCCCCTCCAAAACAAATCAAAGTCAAAGAACCTCAGTTCATTTACTTAAACGTTAAACGATCGTTTAATTGCTGAGTAATTACTAAATATTAATATTAATTTTAATATGTTTTGAAATAAAACATATTAACAAAAATATCAAAACGTTGCAATTTGACTTTTATTTAATTATTGGGAAATTCGAATTGTTATGAATTGAATTTGAGTTTAATTTAATATATTACATAATTTTAAGCATTTGATCGAGACCATGATGACGGGTCATGACACTCGCCACCCTTAAAAATAAGAGAAGATGTGTATGGAAAGTTACATCTTCCACATTTTTTTTTTTAGTCAATCCAATTTCTATTTGCTTTGTTTTTTTTGAAGCATTCTTTCAAACAGATTTTTTTTTAACTCATTATATTTCTTATGGATTTGTTTTAAAAAAAAATTAATATTTGTATCTTGTTTTGTTAAATAATTTCTTTTTTGTGTTTAATCTAGTTTCAGATCTTTACTTAATTATCCTACACAGAAAAAAATTTATTTAAAAATCCATATAAATATTCATTGATTCATGTAACGTAACTGAATGAATTTTAGCCATCGAATTTCGTTTAAATAAATAATTAAAGAACAATACATTGATTATTTTTTTTTAAATAATTTGGCGATTTTTATGTTTTTATGTTCTATTTCAACATACACCCATCCCTCGATTTACGCGGAAGATACGTTCCATAGGTAGCCGTGTAAATCAAAACCGCGTAAAACGAGACAAAGAATTCATATTTAAAAGGTGGATAAGTTCCACTCCACTAATTCACTCTATATTTAAAGTGGCTAAAGAAAATACGAGGGTAGCGACATTCGACATTCTACGACCACGCCGTGCTACCTGGATAAAGCTGACAGAATTGCGCTGGTGTAGTTGAAAAGATCAGAATAGATACTTCTTATAGTCAATGACTCTAAATCATGACGATGACCAATGCCTTAAAACTAATGCAACTAATCCTTGTTAATAGCGGCTTGGAGTGGGCGTCTCTTTAGGAGCAAGCAACACTCTATAAAGACGTGTAAAAAAATTTTCTGTAACCTTAAGATTAAAACGGAATAATTCACGAAAATGTTGGTAGCGTGAACTCTGTACACTAGCCTCGACTCATCCTGCAATCACTACAAGAACGACCTAGAAACCTGTATCTGAACAGCGATTTGAAAAGGGTACATGGAACGTGCTAAGCCTTAGAAGAAAAGGAAATTTCTAAACACACACAAACCAGAGCAATTATAGCTGCTCATCCTTTTACGGTTCAAATAATTAGATACAGAACTTTAGCATTTTAACGTGACTTTTTTAACGGAGTCTCTCAACTCTGGAATGCCTTACTTTCGTGGGTTTTCCCTGAAAAATTTAATCCTCAAGGGTTTAAATCACCGTTCACACATATCTCAGAGAAATTTAGTTTACATGCTATCCTCATCCATAGTTAGTATGGTATTTTTGGATATTCAGAGATGTTAATTTATAATTTATTATAAACAAACAACAAGTTGATAGCTACACACTGAGTATGCTGGCATTGCAAGAGCTAAGATGGTCAGTAAGTGTGGAATTCATGCAACAGCGAGAGGTTACACTCTCTACTACTGCGCGCATCAAAACGAAGGAGAATTTGGGTATACGAATCAATATTTTATCGACTATATTAACATGCAGATATGCAAACAGAGTTCCGCACTCAAAAATTTTAAAATGTATCTACGGAAGACAAAGCATATGATATTAAACCTGTTCTTCATAAAACTCGAAGAAGTCATCAATAACATCCCGTGGCACGATAGACAAATCGTAATAGGGAACTTCAATGTTCAAATTGGTGGAAGTTTAGAACTTAAAACAAATATTGGCCCTGACAGCTTGGATCTTAGCAGTAACAATAACGGTATTCGCGCAGCCGGGATGGCTATGATGTATAATTTGGTTATTTCTAAAGTCTTTTTTTACCTTACAAGAGAATCAACAAAGCAACGGTAAAACAAATGACGGAAGAATGGAAAAATTGATCATGCCATGATCTCTAAGATACATTCTACAATTGTAATTGACATTCTATTATACAGAGGGGCTGATATTGCAAGAATGACGTCTTCATTTAATGGACAGGCAAATAATGCTGTGCGCTCAAATGTCAACGCGTTTGAAACGCTGCATAGATATCAGGAAACAGCAATGCAAAACATAAAAGACATACCTTCCGAGATACCATTAAACTTTTAAGAAGAGTGGCAAACAGTTTCATCAACCATTATATTCGCAGCACAAACTACAATCTGAATATAAACAAAAACTTTCTCACAGTTATTGTTTATAATGGTTAACAAGAAATACCCAAAGGTCCTTAAATGATTATTTTTGCGCCAGGAAAACCTCAACAAAACTTTTCGAGAAAAAGAGACGCAAAACAGGAAGAGCTGTATTGAAAACAACAACCAATGTTTTCCACCCAAGGTCCACATCCATCGAAAATGAAAGCAACGAACTTACAACAAATGAACGTGATGCACTGGCAGTATGGCGATCTCACTTTAAAAACCTACTGAATAGGACAAATGAAGTTCATCCTATTCAAGCAATTGCTCTGTCAAGTGAGAGGGTTGTGCCTTACCCAACAAAAGAAGAAGCAAAAGCTGTCATAAAAAAAACTGAAAAATAATAAATCATCAGATATCGATGGAATCCCCGGAGACCTATTTGAAATGGAAGAGCAGCAACTTTTGCTTCACCTATATACGACCTGATTCTTGCAACCTGGGACCAAGTAGAACTACCTGTTGAATTGAAAACGGCTGTTACTGTTTCGCTAGATAACAAAAGTGACCGTGTCTGAAGTATCGTTGCATCGTACTGCATATAAAATACTCACTAATGTTGTCCTTGCTCGACTCATTTTGTTTGCCGAATCTACCATCTACCTGTCTATCAGTGTGGTTTTAGTCCCAACCGTTCAACCACAAATCGAGGTTTACCTTAAGGATGAATCTGAAAGTATGTTGTGAGTACAACATAAGGATTCACCAGCTCTACTTTCAAGCAAGCATACGATAGTATCATCTACGACCATTTTTTCGCGCTCTTGTGCCATGGTGTCCCAGAGAAACTTGTCTCGATGTAAGCTCACAAATTTGGGATCAAATTGTAGAATAATAATCGAATGGTCTTTTTCTGACCTCTTTAAAAGAATAACAAGTGTTCGACAAAGTGATACACTCGCGTCTGTTTACAATTTAATTTGGTGCTTGAATACAAGATAGAAAAAACCCAAATCGAGACATAAATTTAGTGAAATTCTTGGTTATGCAGATGCAATTGCTTTATTCGGACCTATATACCAAGTGATATCAAAGATAGTGTCTCACAAATTGAAAGCAATCTAAGCGACTTGGATTATAAATCAGCATAGGCAAAACGATACTTTTAACGATACCCAGAATCATATATATCTCCTAGAATAATGGCGACTTAGAGAAATTTTTAAATTCCTCGGGTTCCATTATTTTATTCCTTTTTGTAGAAAAATTTAAATTTCTCGGGTCTGTGATAACATCGTCAAACGACATGCAAGCAGATATCAAAATCCGTGTCACTGCCTCATACTGGGTGGGTGGGTGAGTTTTCTGCATAGGATCTTGATGAAACTTTGGCAAATGATACAGGTTCACTTGAAAATGGAAGATCTGGATTAGTGTTTGCAATCTTGGTATCCGGGTACCTGGATACCCGGGTATTTAGGAAGATTTTTCGGGTATTTAATATCCGGATATTTTGGTCGAATACCCGAACAACAACAGGTCCAGTTTTTTCTCAAGAAAATTTACGAAATAAAATTCAGCTTATTCTCTTTTTGCAAATTTGAATTATTCTTTATGCTAGTTGTTGACAAATGATTCTATTCTAACCATACGAATTGCAATTCCATAAACATTAAACCAACCACATCCGTAAGGTGTGCTATACACTTGAGCTAAACTATGTGAACTATGCGAACTATGTTTTTTGTATACAACGTAATTATACAAAAAAAAATTACGGAAACAAAACATTTAAAAAAATAAAATAAAAAAGGAAACATTACATTCATTACATTTTGTTTAAAAAATATCATTCGCGTTAAATAGTACATTATATACCGAGGTGATAAAGTAAATTTTCTACATTGAGGTGGATATTAATTCGCGAGAAACGAAGTTTCGAGCGAATTAAGCACCGAAATGGAGAAAATTTTCTTCACCGAGGTTTATATACTATTTTTTTTACTACTTGATATAAAAAATGCACTAAAACTCTTAATTATTCACAAAATAAAATGTCAATTAATAAGCTAATGGTGAATAAATAAAAATTTTGATTTGGTGAAACATTGTTTATCATATCATTGGATTGCGTATTGGATATTTATTATTCAGGGCTGCTTAGTTAGAAATTTATTTTCAATGAATTTTCTTAAAACTATATAAAAATCACAAATGCTTTGCATTAAAAAATAGAGCTTTTATTTATTTTTGACATGAAATTGAAAATCTATTGAATATTGTTGAGCCAAATCTAGAATATTTCTAGTCTACAACTCACAACTAAACTAAATTTCAACAGAATTCTGTTTAACACGAATTGAAATTTCAAATAAACTAACCTATAGTTGCAAAGAAGTTTTTGCATTTATTCATTATTTATTATTATTAAAATAAAATCAAAACGCTTATTATTTTTTAATTTGTTATTGTTATTTTAGGAAGAAACTAAAAAAATTCAAAGATGAACTCAGTTAACAAACGAACAAAAATTATGTTTTCATTATTTTACGAAGGTGCTAAAATACTTATTATTGGGTGTGGGGAATAATTATTAGTAACCATAGCTGAGAAAAATAACTTTTGTCTTGGGTTTTTGAGTAAATAATTGAAATTTCCCATGCAAGTAGTAAAAAAACATTATTTTTTTAAAAACATAGTTCGCATAGTTTAGCCCAAGTGTATAGCGCGCCTAAACATTAAACTGCCCTCTAGTTAATTATTATTGTTTGGATTACGAAAACAGCAGAAAAACAACGAAGAACACATAACAAAATTTATGGAATTTTAGTTCTTATTAAAATTAAAATTAAGTCATAAAAAATTAAGGATCTTCATTGGTTATTTGTTTATATTTAGTTTATCGATCCCTCCTTAGCAGGAGGGATCGATTTTGATCGATTATGATCAATGTTGATCTACGGGTCTGACTACCCTGCGTACTCCAGTCCCTGCCATTGACATATGAGTTAGCGTGAGATATCACATACCACTGGCAATGGCAGGAGATGTCATTAGCCAAGATGATATCTTAGGGTGCTGGCGGACGAACTTTAATTAGTCAACGGCAGCATTTCCAGTCTTAGCTGGGCAGCGTTCCGTAGCGGTACCGCTCATTAGCTCTTCCGAGGAATCGAACCAACACGTAGTTATGTGTGGGCTTTGTGCCTCGATTGAAGTGGTGGGCGGTGCGTCTGGGGTGCGCTGCATCAGCTGGATTATTGGCATTTAGTTTTGTTTTGTTTTCTGCAAATTTCTCACAATTTGTTTTTCACTTATCATTTTGTTATTATTTCTTCATCTTATCATGAAATATTGGCATATGTCATATTTTGTAGTATGATAGGATTTTTTACTTAGTTATGCATTTTAAAATAAAACACAAAAAAATAAAATAAACATTTTGATATATATATGGCAGTACAACCGAAAAAAAATAAGTCTGCAAGTGGTAAAGCAAATTTGCGCAATCCACCCGCCCATAAAGCGGCATGTCCACGGAATTTGCAGGGACAAAACATATATGAATCAATAAAAAATTTTAAAATACATGTTCAAAACATCTGCGGATTGAACGCTAACCATGACCACGTGCAACATCATCTTGAGCACGACAAACCGAACATTCTATTCCTTACAGAAACACAAGTTTCTGAAAATTTTCTCTTTATAGAATCGCTTAATTCCAAATATAGGCTCGAATCAGCTTTCAAACTCCATCAGGGCGTGTGCGCATTCATTCATGAGAGTGTTGCGTACACGCGCTTTCCAAATTTTGAACTACACGGTGACGGCTTCAATACAATGGTTTTAAAGATTTGTCTTCCAGAAATGACTTTTTTTACAATAGCTTTATACCGGTCCCCCAACAAACGTAACCCAAACTTTTTTAATATACTGACAAAAATTATGGACGAGATTAGAGCAAAGTCCCCTAATTGTGAAGTTATCGTTACCGGTGACTTCAACGTCCACAACAAATCATGGTTGGAATTCTCCAAATCGACCGACGATGTTGACAATAGTGGAAAACTGGCAGAAATTTTTGCCGCGTCTCAGGGCCTATTCCAAATTGTAAAAAGCCCGACTTTCACTCCCCGTAATGGCGGTGATAATAGTTTTCTACTAGATCTCTATCTTACCACAATACCAGATATTACGAGTGTCGATGTTGCGAAAGGTAGTATTGGAAATTCTGATCATTATTTAATCTCATCAGTTATCAAAACTGATTTACTTAAAACTACAGCTCCCAAACCCCGTAAAATATTTCACTACTCAAAAATGGATAAGAGTGGTCTTCAAAATTTTTTCCATGGTTTCCCTTTCGACCGTCATTGTTTTTACACTGACAATGTAAATGTTTCTGCTCAAAACTTTACAGAAACCATCCAATTTGCTATAAATAAATTTGTCCCTTTTTCCATAGTAAAACCTAAACAAAAATACTTGTATTCGAAAGCTGCCAAAACGGCACTTAGAAACAAACGTAGATCATTTAATATTTGGATTCATAACAAAACTCCCACTAATCGATCCCAATATCTAAAGGCCAACAAAATATCAAATCAGATTATCTCAAACGAAAAGTCCGAAATTGACAGAGCGAAAGCCTCAAAACTTACGTCTATGTCTGTTTCTGACAAGAGTTTCTACAGTGCCATTAATTCTTTAAATTCTGGTACAAAATTTTCTATTCCCCCTATTATTGATGGCGATTTAATCGTCAATGATCCCGCAAGAAAAGCTAACTTGTTCGCTGAACGCTTTGCTCTGAACTCCACTGTTTTGGAAACTCCTAAAGAAATACCCCAAATCCAGTCTTCAGGAGTTAATATGAATGAACTTCACTTCAAACCCAAAATAGTCGCTAAACTTTTAAAGGGGTTAAACATCAACAAAGCATCAGGAATGGACAATATTCCACCCATTATTTTAAAAACCTTTTCCAAAGAACTTGCACCAACTTTAACTAAAATATTCTACCAATCCTACAAATCTGGTATATTTCCCTCGTGCTGGAAGTTGGCAAATGTCCAGCCCGTCCCCAAAAAGGGACCAAAATCCGATATCTCAAATTGTAGGCCAATAGCTTTACTATCGGTCCTATCCAAAGTCTATGAGCATTATATTAATACACATATTTCAAAATTTCTGGAAGAAAATCATTTAATATCCGACAGCCAATACGGTTTTCGAAACAAAAGATCAACTACCGATCTATTAAACTATGTAGCGCATTGTTGGAACAGCATACTTGATAAAGGTGGTGAAACCTACGTTATCGCTTTAGACATCTCCAAGGCATTCGATCGAGTCTGGCATGCCAACTTAATCAACAAGCTCGTTGCGTACGGTTTTCATCCCAATGTTGTGAAGCTGATTCAAAATTTTCTATCCGACCGATACATTTCGGTAACCTTAGACGGATATTCTTCTGTGTCTAAACTAATTAACGCTGGTGTACCCCAAGGCTCAGTATTGTCCCCAACCCTATTTTTGATTTATATCAACGAATTGTTGAAAATCACCAGCAACCCAATAAATAGTTTTGCAGATGATAGTACTCTGCACAAGTCGTTCGAGCCCCTTCCTTCAAAAGGTAAAATGCACGAACGAATTAATCCTGCCCGGAGAGACGCTGCCATAAACGTGAACAAAGACCTGAATAAAGTCGCCGACTGGGGTGACCAAAACCTTGTCAATTTCAACTCCACCAAAACACAGCTGTTGATTGTTTCCAGATTAAAGACCGAGTTCCCCAAAGATATTTTATTTAGTATGTGTGATGAACCAATAGGTGAATGTAAAAACATTCGTTTATTGGGTGTCACAGTTTCAAATGACCTACTCTGGAACGATCATGTAATGGCGATGGCAAAAAGCGCGTCTAAAAAACTCGGCCTCCTAAATAGATGCAAAAATTTTTTCACTCCATACCAATTGCTCCATGTTTATAAGTCCTATATTCGTCCCTGTATGGAGTACTGCTGTCAAGTTTGGGGTGCTGCCTCTGTTTCCATCTTGGCCCTCTTGGACTCTGTTCAAAAGCGAGCTATACGAATTGTAGGTGATCGAACTTTGACATCACAACTTGATTCCCTACAACATCGTCGCACTGTTGCTGACCTCGTTGTTTTTTACAAATATCGTCATCAGCAGTGCTCAGATGAAATCAGCGGCATCATGCCTCAAACTTATTCTTACCCCCGTTCCACTCGGCAATCGGCTGCCGCAACCAGTGAAACGGTAAAGATCCCGCGCTGTCATACTGGCAGATCGCAGAGAGACTTCTTTGTCCGAACTGCGTACAAATGGAATAGTTTGCCGGAACACTTAGTCTCAGGTGGCTTCAACCCACAGATGTTTAAAAAAAGCGTTAATCTACACCTCAGAACGCCAGTTGTTGTGGGACCCAGGTCTAGACCTAGGTCTTAAAAGGTATTTATGTGTTGTTGTGACACATATTCTAAACCCTATTACACAACACATTTTATTAAAAAAAAAAAAAAAAAAAAAAAAATAGAAACGGTAAATATATTACGATAAGGTTTTATTTAAGATTTAAACTAATAATTAAAATAAGTGTCATCGAAAGTTTGAGACCAGTTCAAGAAAATGTCATCAGATAAATCTCGGTGCCACGTAGTTGGATGCGCACGAATAATTTCAACTAAATGGGGAAATACGTCAGCAATGAAAAATCAAATCGGATAATGATGCGGCTAATTATAATATTGAAAATTTACAACTACAAAAATGTATTGATGTCTACACAAGATCTACTATAGATAACAGTGGTACTACAGTTGATAAAGAGCTGAAAATGTTGTATGTAAATAAAGAAAACCGAAAAAAATGATAGAAAATTTAAATCAATCGTTATTGACCGTGAAGCTAACATCCACTTTATCGGAGCGGGTTTTTTCTATTGCAGGAATTTAAAAAAAAACGAAATCGGATGAGTACAGCTACCCTAAATGCTTTAATATTTTTGAAATATTATTTTACAATTAAAAAATGATCAATTTTTAGTTTACTACTGTGAGATTTTTTATTTTTTTTTCATCTTTTAATTTTTTTATAACTACCCGGGTTATCCGGGTAATCCGGGTAATTTGGAAAATACAAATCGAGTAACCGGGTAATTTGAAATCGGGTAATTTGCAATCACTAATCTGGATTCATTTCAAATTTGGACAAAATGGCGGGGGGTATCCCGAGCACCTCTAAGTTTAAATCTTGAATAACTTCTGATCCCGGGTTATGATCTTATTGAAACTTAGTATATAAGGTTTTAGTACTGTTTCCAATATTTCTGCATACCAACTTCCGGTTTGTCACTTCCGGTTAAAAAGTTTTTTTTCAAGTGTTTATCCCTACTGTAGCCTACAATTACCGATCGATTTTCATGAAACGTTGCGAAAAGCTTTTAAATAATATGATAAAGATTTTATCAGCTTTTGGAGCACATTGGATAAAGGGTTGGGGGGTCCACCATACAACAGGTGGTTTTTTCCACAAAGCTTTTAAGTTTGTTGGGAGCATAAAACATTCATTCGTGAATGAATTTTGATGACACTTTGGAAAAGGACGCAAACATGTATGACAAAGAACTGATTAGTTTTTGAGCGATAGTGAACAAAGTGGTGGAGGGTCCCTGGAGCACCTGTTTTTTTGAAAGCTCTATAACTTCTGTACCTGATAAGCGAATTGGATGAAACTTGGTACATGAGTATGTAGTACGGTTTACAATAGTTCTGCATCCCAACTTCCGGTAAAAAAAATTTTTTTGTACTTTTTTGAAGTTTTTTCAGTGTCTTTATGCACACTACAGCCCACAATAATGAAGTGATTATGATGAAACTTATGGAATAGGGTTCCAATTAGTGTGAAAAGATAATTATCATGTTTTGGGACACATTGATCAAAGTGGTGGGGGGTCTACCATACAAATGCTGACTTTTCACACTTTGTTTTTAAAGTTTGTTGGGAGCATACAGACTTCATTCATTAATTTATTTTAATGAAACTTTAGAAAAAGATGGAGACTTAAGTAACAAAGAACTGATTAGTTTTTGGATAATATTGGAATAAGTGGTGGGGGTCCTCCCGAACACCTGTTTAATGTGTCACACTTTTTTCAATGTTTGTTGGGAGCACACAGCATTCGTTCGTTATCGAATTTTGATGACACTTTGGAAAAAGATGCAAACATGTATGGCAAAGAACTGATTAGTTTTTGAGCGATAGTGAACAAAGTGGTGGGGGATCCCTAGAGCACCTGTTTTTTTGAAAGATCTATAGCTTCTGTACCTGATAAGCGAATTGGATGAAACTTGGTACCTGAGTATGTAGTACGGTTTAAAATAGTTCTGCATCCCATCCGGCGGGGGGTCTACCATACAAATGCTGACTTTTCACACTTTGTTTTTAAAGTTTGTTGGGAGCATACAGACTTCATTCATTAATTTATTTTAATGAAACTTTAGAAAAAGATGGAGACTTAAGTAACAAAGAACTGATTAGTTTTTGGATAATATTGGAATAAGTGGTGGGGGTCCTCCCGAACACCTGTTTAATGTGTCACACTTTTTTCAATGTTTGTTGGGAGCACACAGCATTCGTTCGTTATCGAATTTTGATGACACTTTGGAAAAAGATGCAAACATGTATGGCAAAGAACTGATTAGTTTTTGAGCGATACCTGAGTATGTAGTACGGTTTAAAATAGTTCTGCATCCCATCCGGCGGGGGGTCTACCATACAAATGCTGACTTTTCACACTTTGTTTTTAAAGTTTGTTGGGAGCATACAGAATTCATTCATTAATCAATTCTAATGACACTTTGGAAAAAGATGGAAACTTAAATGACAAGGAACTGATTAGTTTTTGGACAATATTGGGATAAGTGGTACGGGGTCTCACGAACACCTGTTTACTGTGTCAGCATTTTTTCAATGTTTGTTGGGAGCACACAGCATTCGTTCGTGAACCAATTTTGATGACACTTTGGAAAAAAATGCAAACATATATGGCAAAGAACTGATTAGTTTTTGAGCGATAGTGAACAAAGTGGTGGGGGGTGTCCCATACACCTGTTTTTTTTAAAGCTCAATAACATCTGTACCTGATAATCGAATTGGATGAAACTTTGTACATAAGCATTTAGTATGATTTACAAAAATTCTGCATCCCAACTTCCGGTTTTTTACTTCCGGTAAAAAAATTTTTTTTTAATTGTTGGCAGTTTTTTCAGTATATTTATGCATACTACAGCCTACAATAATGAAGTGATTATGATAAAACTTATGGAAAGGTTTCAATTAGTGTTAGAAGATAATTATCATCTTTTGGGACACATTGATCAAAGTGGCGGGGGATCTACCATACAACTGCTGACTTTTCACACTTGGTTTTTAAAGTTTGTTGGGAGCATACAGATTTAATTCATTAATCAATTTTAATGGCACTTTGAAAAAAGATAAAGACTTTATTGACAAAGAATTGACTAGTTTTTGGACAATATTGGAATAAGTGGTGGGGTCCTCCCGAACACCTGTTTATTGTTTCAATGTTTGTTGGAAGCATACAACATTCGTTCGTTAAGTAATTTTGATTACACTTTGCAAAAAGATGCAAATATGTATGGCAAGGAACTGATTAGTTTTTTAGCGATAGTGAACAAAGTGGTAGGTGGTCCTCCAAGCACCTGTTATTTTGGAAGCTCAATAACTTCTGTACCTGATAATCGAGTTGGATGAAATTTGGTACATACACATTTAGTACGGTTTACAACAGTTCTGCATCCTAACTTCCGCTTTGTCACTTCCGATAAAAATTTTTTTACCTTTTCTCGTACAACAGAATTTATGTTTGTTGGGATACTACTGCCTGCTTTAATATTTTTATTATTAGAACTACGAAGTCCATAATATTGGTTAGCTTTTAATTAAAGTATTTTATGGATATTAGCTCATTATATATCCAGAACACTATGTTTCCAGAGCTGTGGTGAAATCAGCCTATGTATCAGCGTCGCAATATTTTTTATTGTGAATAAAATTATTTGAGTTTTAGATATTTTTTCAATAGCTTATTGCTTATTGTTTCAATATTATTTATGTTTTAATTTATTAATTATTTATGTTTTAATTCTAAAATAAAATAATTCTTTTAGTTAATTCTTAACTAAATTTTTTGTAATTTTAATCTGATAATAGTATTATGTTTAATTATAGCACTAATTATGTGTATGAAACGAAGTATGAATCATTTAAATTGTATTAAACAAATGTAAAATATATCCACACTTTATACGTAAAATAAATTACGAGGTGTTCACTGTATATATGTTATTAATTGCTAGCGACCTTCCTCAACTTTTTCTTTTAATTTTAAATTCAATAACCCTAAAATTACATAACTAAAAAAAGTACATATAACTAAATTATTTGCTAGATGAGATTTTAAATATACACATGTACTTACTCTATAATTTAAACATTTAATATAAAAATAAAAGGGCATCATATTTACGAAAATATTTTTACTTCACCACAATTTTTAATCTATCGTGAAAAAAAAAATCTTACATACCCCAAATTTTATTTTATCTTTTGTTTTGGACCATCCTCTATCTAAATAGCCAAAAAAAAATTTGGTGTACGTCTGTGTGTGGGTGGGTGGGTGAGTTTTCTGCATAGGATCTTGATGAAACTTTGGCAAATGATACAGGTTCACTTGAAAATGGAAGATCTGGATTCATTTCAAATTTGGACAAAATGGCGGGGGGTCTCCCGAACACCTCTAAGTTTAAATCTTGAATAACTTCTGATCCCGGGCTATGATCTTATTGAAACTTAGTATATAAGGTACTGTTTCCAATATTTATTATATTGTTTAGTACTGTTTCCAATATTTCTGCATACCAACTTCCGGTTTGTCACTTCCGGTTAAAAAGTTTTTTTTCAGGTGTTTATCCCTACTGTAGCCTACAATTACCGATCGATTTTCATGAAACGTTGCGAAAAGCTTTTAAATAACATGAGAAAGATTTTATCAGCTTTTGGACCACATTGGATAAAGGGTTGGGGGGTCCACCATACAACAGGTGGTTTTTTCCACAAAGTTTTTATTTTTGTTGGGAGCATAAAACATTCATTCGTGAATGAATTTTGATGACACTTTGGAAAAAGACGCAAACGTGTATGACAAAGAACTGATTAGTTTTTGAGCGATAGTGAACAAAGTGGTGGGGGGTCCCTGGAGCACCTGTTTTTTTAAAAGCTCTATAACTTCTTTACCTGATAAGCGAATTGGATGAAACTTGGTACATGAGTATGTAGTACGGTTTACAATAGTTCTGCATCTCAACTTCCAGTTTTTCACTTCCGGTAAAAAAAATTTTTTTGTTCTTTTTTGAAGTTTTTTCAGTGTCTTTATGCACACTACAGCCTACAATAATGAAGTGATTATGATGAAACTTATGGAATAGGGTTCCAATTAGTGTGAAAAGATAATTATCATGTTTTGGGACACATTGATCGTGGTGGGGGGTCTACCATACAAATGCTGACTTTTCACACTTTGTTTTTTAAGTTTGTTGGGAGCATACAGACTTCATTCATTAATTTATTTTAATGACATTTTGGAAAAAGATGGAGACTTAAGTAACAAAGAGCTGATTAGTTTTTAGACAATATTGGAATAAGTGGTGGGGTCCTCCCGAGCACCTGTTTAATGTGTCACACTTTTTTCAATGTTTGTTGGGAGCACACAGCATTCGTTCGTGAACGAATTTTGATGACACTTTGGAAAAAGATGCAAACATGTATGGCAAAGAACTGATTAGTTTTTGAGCGATAGTGAACAAAGTGGTAGGCGGTCCCTGGAGCACCTGTTTTTTTTAAAGCTCTATAACTTCTGTACCTGATAAGCGAATTGGATGAAACTTGGTACATGAGTATGTAGTACGGTTTAAAATAGTTCTGCATCCCAACTTCCGGTTTTTCACTTCCGGTAAAAAATTTTTTTTGTACTTTTTTGAAGTTTTTTCAATGTCTTTATGCACACTACAGCCTACAATAATGAAGTGATTATGATGAAACTTATGGAATAGGGTTCCAATTAGTGTGAAAAGATAATTAACATGTTTTAGGACACATTGATCAAAGTGGCGGGGGGTCTACCATACAACTGCTGACTTTTCACACTTTGTTTTTAAAGTTTGTTGGGAGCATACAGACTTCATTCATTAATCAATTCTAATGACACTTTGGAATAAGATGGAAACTTAAATGACAAAGAACTGATTAGTTTTTGGACAATATTGGGATAAGCGGTACGGGGTCTCCCGAACACCTGTTTATTGTTTCAATGTTTGTTGGAAGTATACAACATTCGTTCGTTAAGTAGTTTTGATTACACTTTGCAAAATGATGCAAATATGTATGGCAAGGAACTGATTAGTTTTTTTAACGATAGTGAACAAAGTGGTAGGGGGTCCTCCAAGCACCTGTTATTTTGGAAGCTCAATAACTTCTGTACCTGATAATCGAGTTGGATGAAATTTGGTACATACACATTTAGTACGGTTTACAACAGTTCTGCATCCTAACTTCCGCTTTGTAACTTCTGATAAAAATTTTTTAGAACTACGAAGTCCATAATATTGGTTAGCTTTTAATTAAAGTATTTTATGGATATTAGCTCATTATATATCCAGAACACTATGTTTCCAGAGCTGTGGTGAAGTCAGCCTATGCATCAGCGTCGCAATATTTTTTTAAAGAAATGAATTTCCTAAATAAAAACAAAAAGGCAACTTAATTTTAAGATTTAACATATGATTTTATTGAAAAAACCTCACAATAAGTTTCATATAATTATTTATTATTTTCTTGTTTTGTAAATATTTGTAATTAGGTCATATTTTATGATAATAATAAAGCAATGAACTTTATTTGAAATATAATTCCTTATTCTAGTAGAAGAAAATTAATGGTAGAAAATTATTTTGTTAGAAAAAAAAGTTTGATGAAATCGGCATAACCTTTCTAGAGCAATTTGATTTCAAAGTTACATCGGATTGGCAGAATGTTCATTTTTCATGCATGTTGGGGTGCCCCCTATGCTCAAACAATGCACTTTAAAAAAATTGTAAAATAAGTTGTATTTTTTATTTTGTTCATACTACTTATATGCCAAGTTTCAGAAAAATCAAAAATGGTCAGGTTTTCACAACTCGGTCTAGAACACGTTTTTCTTCAAATTTAGATAAATAAATTCACGATAATCTGCTTTTTCTTTACTTAAAATAAATCGTTCCTATTTTCATTATTTTTGTAATAAATAATTAATTTTTTATACCATATTTTCATTTATAAAAATAAGCGTCTGCTGACTCTAATCAAAAATCGAAGATAAGTTTTGTTATGTATTAATTAAATGGATCTAGACTATTTAAACGCTGGAAATATTGAAAGATACATATGTATAAGAATTGACGAAAGCGCAATAACGATATAAACGTCGAGTCGAGTTCAAGAGTGTCAATTTGTTTTACAACTGCGTAACGTCTACAATCAATACAATTAAAAAGAAAAATGTTATGGTAATTTAATAAACTGCCAGCTTATCCTTGTGTTCATTATGCGATGCAAACTTTGAAAAGAATGTAATTTAATTATATTGAATGATAATTGATAATACTATTAAACGTTCCACATTCATTAATTTATTGTTGTATATACAATTTTGTAATTTCATTATCAGGTTTGGAATCAGGCCTGGGTCAGAAAAGATAGTTTATTAATTTATATATATAATCGAATGGCAGTAATAATTTGATTTTCAAAATCTTTGACGGTTTCTTGAAAATCAGTTCTGCATAAATGCTTCTTTTATCAACTAATTTATTCTAAGGGAACGACGCTAATGATTAAACTAAACTTTTGAAAACTAATGAATAATTTCTGTTTTTGGAAAAATGCTTCAAATATGAAGTATTGATTTCGATTTTCAGGTTCATTAGCGATGACATTATATATATTTATTCTGCCTAGATTAAAAGGAAAAACTTATAATCTGTGATTTTGCAAATCTTAGGAAAAAATTTAACATAAATGACGTGAAAACGACCAATTTATATCTATATTTATATTTATTCTATGTAACAAATTGGAATCTTTCAATTTATAATCAGTTGCCTCTAGAGTATAAAAGATTGCGTTGATATTTAAGAGTTTGCCATGCCATCTTATTCAACAAGCTCGTTGCGGACGAATTTCGGGGCTTTCACGTAATTGATTTATGTTTCACCAGATCATTGTCGTCGTGTAGCAAGCATTCAACTCTTTTTAACATAAACATAAAACCAGCTGGTAGTGGTAATTCATTTAATCAAATAAAACTTATTTAAAACTAGATAATATGAACATTTAATTCTTTTGTTTATTTTGGGAAAAGTCGCGTAGCGTTAGTACCCGAGTTATATTTATAGAAATCACGAAGCTGTTTTCGTCAATTTCAATCGAATTTTTAAAACAGAATATAAAGAAATTCTTTGGAAGAAGAATTTTGGAGCCCCCGAATACTTTTTTTTGACAATTTTTCCGAATACAATTTTTCACTCCTTACCAATTGCTCCATGTTTATAAGTCCTATATTCGTCCCTGTATGGAGTACTGTTGTCAAGTTTGGGGTGCTGCTTCTGTTTCCACTTTGGTCCTCTTAAACTTTGTTCAAAAGTGGGCTATACGAATTGTGGGTGATCGAGTTTTGACATCAAAACTTGATTCCCCATTGACAACTTCGTCGCACTGTTGTTGACCTCTTTGTTTTTTACAAATATCGTCATCAACAGTGCTCAGATGAAATCAGCAGCATCATGCCTCAAACTTATTCTTACACCGTTTCACTCGGCCATCGGTTAGCGCAGGCAGTCAAACGATCGAGATCTCGCGCTGTCATACTGGCAGATCGCAGAAAGACCTTTTTTGTCCCAACTGCATACAAAAGGAATGGATTGCCAGAATCCGTTATATCAGGTGGTTTCAATCCGCAGAAGAGAGCAGCGCGCAAGTTGTTATGGGAGTGGAAGTTGTTAGAGCGCAAGTTGTTGTAGGACCTAGGTCTTAAAAGGTATTTATGTGTTGTTGTGACACATATTGTAAACCCTATAAGTTATAACACAACACTTTTATTTAAAAAAAAAATATTATCATCAACGTTTATTTTAAAGTATTGTTTTTGTGAAACCGTTTTTAATATACTTTAAACATTAGACATCACATGTTTGCAAACTCCAGAGTTGCATTAAACCTTTAAACTTTGTTGTGAATATTCATTTTATTCATTTTTAAGCAAAAACTTACTAATTATTGCAACGCATAGATGTTAGCAGTGCATACAAATAAGATTCAACATATACAAGTCCTTTTTCACTTTCTTTGTAATTAACTTTTTATTCTGTTACTTTGCCAATTTTTTTTTGATTAAACGATTTAGTGCACAATTATAATATAATTATAATACAATGTGTTATTTCTGATAAACAATAGAAGAAATTAAAAAAAAAAATAAAATAATATCAATGTCCTTACCAGTTAATTAAATTTTTAATATTATAATCGAATTTTTAATTTAATCAGTTAAACTTAATAAATTAAAGACCTTGACACCTTAACGCACAGAAAACACGTTTCTGCAAGTTAAACAACTAAACAGAATTTATTTATTAATGAAAATGAAATGTTTATAAAAAATTGAAGATAAAAAACTTTTAAAAATAAAGAAAATGTTTTTGTTTTGATATAACTGTTTTGTATTGTAATTAAGAGAGTGAGAAATTAAGAGAAGCAGGAAATAAACATATGCATTTAGGTTTTCATTTCAGTCAGTTTTTTTCTAAGAATACACAAGAACACGACATTTTATTTCCTATTTTTTTATGCATTACAATCAATTTTTATATTAAATGCGTCGATTGATTCTAGTTTTTTGTTATCTTGGCAGTCTCCACAAAAAGTTTCAAATACGTCGTCGTTTCGAATTAAGCCTTGGATTCGTTTTGTATAATCATCCCCTTGTCTTATCTATCATAACTAAGTTATTTGAAAACAATTGAAAAGCTACTTATAAACTGTCAAAATGGTATCTTTATTTTTATTTTATAAATTTCGTGATAAACAATGCAATTAAAACATAATAAATCTTGTCATGAAATCAAAATATTGTTAAAGTTGAAATTTTTGATAACTGTTGCTACACAAAATTATTGTTTGAAGTGTTTGTAATTCAGTGATCAGATTTTTTTTTTTAAGGGCGCTCGCGCTTATTTTAAAAATAAAACCATGCGGGCTTTATTTTTACACACTTTTATTTAACTTGACTTTTGAGAGCTTTGATGGGTGGAATTTTGTGATTCATTTTTCAGTAATTATAATTTATTTTTCGCTCTTGCACTTAGGATAATATTAAAAAATTTACAAAAAAGCCTATAAAGAGGCAAAATAAAAATTTACGAGAAAAGATTTTGTTGGCAGATAGTTATTTGAAAAAAATAAATGAATCGGTCATTTCAAAAACCTCATAAGTCAATCAATTAGAATTTTTCAGAAATCAATAAAAACTGTTTCATACACAAACAAATGAGTTCTTAAAGGAC
This sequence comes from Diogma glabrata, assembly GCA_963693315.1. NCBI lineage: Eukaryota > Metazoa > Arthropoda > Insecta > Diptera > Cylindrotomidae > Diogma > Diogma glabrata. Next base: position 269,402,598 of record OY856187.1, on the reverse strand, counting down.
TTTTTTATGTTTAATATAGTATTTGAGTGGTAAAAAATTAAAATAGCGAATAAACTGTACAGTTCATTAATAGAAATAATGAATAAAACCTGAAAAACAGTTCTTGACTTATGTTGTTTGAGCGAGGAATAGAGTTAGTGGTAAAAATTTATCCAAAACAATCGTAGTAATCATATTTGTTATTGCTTATTATTGAGAATTACACAGAAAAATAATCTTATTAACATTTTACATGTATTAATTTGTCATGTTTTAATACCTTTATGGTACATAGTCATATTCTCCATCATTCTTAATTATTCATAGAGTTAATTCATATATAATACGAAAATGATAGAGTTAATTCATATATATAATAAGTATGTAATTCATATATAATTCATATATAATATAAATCCTCGAAAAGGAGATGAGTCTCAAGGGATCGCAGTATGACTCTACCGTTTACAACGTCTCCACCGATAACAGTGTCGTTTGTAATTGATTCTGGGTATTACAGTGTCAATACTAAAGATTTGTATTATTCTGATCTTTGGCAAAACTATGAACATTTAAATAGATCATAACAGCCTTAAACCAAAATATACACTGAAAAAAACATGTCCTATTTCCAATCGAAATGCAATTGTCTCAACCTCACCGTGCGGTCACATATGGCGAATCAAACTACGAAATTGCTTCAACAACTCTACAATTATAAATCAATGAAGTTGAGACAATCGCACGAAATATTTATGTGAAAATAAAATATAGTTCAATTAATCTCAAATACTTAAACTTAAAAATGAAAAGTCCATGATATAAGGCCAAAGAATATTTTTTTCATGGAAATAGTTATTATCTTTATTCAACTATTGTTTCATTGGATATAACACTTTATATTTTAAATAAACCTCATTCTTTTGTTAGGAAAATGTTATCGTGTAGTTGTCCCAATCACAGTGAAATTGTTTGCAAATATTTTTTCTTTGCATGAATAATCAACTGCCAACTTCGAGATGAGGTTGTCATGAACTTCAATTTTTTTTTCAGTGTATACACATTAGCATCAATTAAACCAAAAGTATCGAATTATAAGTAAATTACTATTTTAGAATATGGTTTTTGCTTAACAGATTGTTAAAACCCCATTTCAATTTTCGCAGACTAGCTTGGATACAACCTTAGAGGCGTTCACGCATAATCCAACGATCGTTGTTCCACTGTTCTCTCGAATAAGTATTGAACCATGGGTCTGTACCTGCGGTTCTTCTCGTACTACGTAGGAATGCAAGAATGCTATCGCTATCGACTTACGTGGTTTTTACCCAGAATACGCATCTCCCTTTAAGGAACCATTTTCAGCAAAAGAGCATGTTGGAAAAAATTGTGACTTAAGAGGTTTTTGAAATGACCGATTCAAATATAAAGCTCTGAGATTTTTTTTATAATAATTGTTTTGTTTTTCTTTTCCTTTGGTTTAGTTTGATTAAAATATGTATGAAAATAAGTGAGGTCGATATGAATATAAAATAGCTTATACTAAGTTTATACCACCGATAATTTAATAGAATAATAGTTTTTTGCTAGTAAGCTATCGATACATTGTATGTTTATACCACAAAATAGTATTATTCTATCATGTGGTATAAACGCTCAGAATAATATTGACAGAAAGATTACGACTAACGTATTTCAAATTTGAATATAAGATCTTATCAAACGAAAAGTATCTCAACAAAAAAATATTGAGGGGCTGAAATCTCACAGCTCTGAGATATCAAGACTTCGGTCTAGGTAAAGGATTTTGATATAGTTTTCGGCAAAAAACTTTAATGAGGACATGGTTTTTAGTTTTGGGCAGCGATGTATATCAAACATAACTCTTTGTTAAAGTACAAGTATTTTTTTATCTTTGTTTAGAAATTTATTACAAAACTAGCACGAAACATCAATACGTTGCCGGTGAAAGTGAAAAGATGATACACTCAGCAAACTACCCAAAAACCTCTCCATTTAGCGTTTCGAGAAAATATTACAAAATCATAAATTCATATTCCTTTCAAAATTCCAAAAGTATTGTAAAAATGAAATAAAATCAAACTTTTTTCAAAATTCCAAAAATATTCCAAAAATTAAAATAAATCAAATCTTTAAACTTTTTAAATTCCAATAATATTCCAAAAATTCTTAAAAATACAAACATCCAAAATTCTAAAAATATTGCAAAAATTATTACAAAATCAAAAATTGAAAATTTTTTCAAATTCCAAAAATTATAATAAAATCAAAAATTTAAAATTTTTCAAAATTTTCAAAATATTCCAAAAATTCTTACAAAATCAAAAATTAAAATTTCCAAAATTCTAAAAATATTGCAAAAATTATTACAAAATCAAAAATACAAACACATGAAGCACATTGAAGCAGGAATATCTCGCCCACGGTATGCCAGTATACCTTATCCAGCAGCCCTGGAAACTGGCTAGGATTTGATGGCCAAATCATCCGTTAATCCGAAAGGTGAATCCGAAATTCAAATGATTAAAGAAACGTACACTAGAAAGAAACAAAACCAAACAAACCGGAATAACCAAATATCGACCCTTAGCTATCGAACCCGGACACGAGTAGGAAACTGGAATGTCAGAACTCTGATAGAAACATCGCGGTTAGCACAAGTTGAGAAAGTAATGAAAGAATATAACATCGAGATACTAGGACTCAGTGAAGTAAGATGGAAAAACAGAGGAGAGCTAACAACAAGCGAAGGAAATTATATGATGTTCTCTGGTAAATTCAACACACACGAACAAGGCGTAGCAATATTAACAACACCTAACGCAAAGAAAGCACTTCTCGAATGGAAACCAATCAGTAGCAGAATAATAACAGCAAGATTCCAATCGAAAATTAGAAATACA